>JAPYYA010001849.1:0-14675 GCA_028533165.1 Leontopithecus rosalia | reverse complement strand
GTTTTTCGTGTCTCTATCTCCTTCAGTTCTGCTCTGATCTTAGTTATTTCTTGTCTTCTGCTAGGTTTTGAGTTCTTCTGATCTTGCTCTTCTAGCTCCTTCAATTTTGATGATAGAGTGTCAATTTTGGATCTCTCCACTCTTCTCATATGGGCACTTATTGCTATATACTTTCCTTTGGAGACTGCTTTAAATGTATTCCAGAGATTCTGGTATGTTGTGTCCTCATTCTCTTTGGTTTCAAAGAACTTCTTTATTTCTGCCTTCATTTAATTCTTTATCCAGTCAACATTCAAGAGCCAGTTGTTCAGTTTCCGTGAAGCTGTGCAGTTCTAAGTTCATTTCTGAATTCTGAGTTCTAACTTGATTGCACTATGGTCTGAGAGAGTGTTTGTTATTATGTCAGTTGCTTTGCATTTGCTGAGGAGTGCTTTACTTCCAATTATGTGGTCAATTTTACAGTAGGTGTGATGTGGTGCTGAGAAGAATGTATATTCTGTGGATTTGGGGTGGAGAGTTCTGTAAATGTCTATCAGGTTTGCTTGTTCCAGGTCTGAGTTCAAGCCCTGGATATCCTTGTTAATTTTCTGTCTCGTTGATCTGTCTAATATTGACAGTGGAGTGTTGAAGTCTCCCACTATTATTGTGTGGGAATCTAAGTCTCTTTGTAGGTCATTAAGAACTTGCCTTATATATCTGGGTGCTCTCCTTTGGGTCCATATATATTTAGGATCTTGAGCTCTTCTTGTATCAATCCTTTTACTGTTGTGTAATGACCTTCTTTTTCTCTTTTGATCTTTGTTGCTTTAAAGTTTCTTTTATCAGAGATGAGAATTGCAACTCCTGCTTTTTTTTGCTCTCTCTTTTCTTGGTAGATCTTCCTCCTCCCTTTATCTTGAGCCTTTGTGTATCCTTGCCTGTGAGATGGGTTTCCTGGATACAGTACACCGATGGGTTTTGGCTTTTTATCCAATTTGCCAGTCTGTGTCTTTTGATTGGTGCATTTAGCTCATTTACATTTAGGGTTAATATTGTTATGTGTGAATTTGATACTGCCATTTTGATGCTAGCTGACTGTTTCCCCCATTACTTGATGGAGATTCTTCATTTTGTTGGTGCTCTTTAGCATTTGGTATGTTTTTGGAATGGCTGGTGCTGGTTGTTCCTTTCTATGTGTAGTGCCTCTTTCAGGAGCTCTTGTAAAGCAGGCCTGGTGCTGACAAACTCTCTGAGTACTTGCTTGTTTGCAAAGGATTTTATTTTTCCTTCACTTATGAAGCTCAGTTTGGCTGGATATGAAATTCTGGGTTGAAAGTTCTTTTCTTTAAGGATGTCGAATATTGGCCCCCGCTCTCTTCTGGCTTGTAGGGTTTCTTCCAAGAGATCTGCTGTGAGTCTGATGGGCTTCCCTTTGTGGGTGACCCGACCTTTCTCTCTGGCTGCCCTTAGTATTTTCTCCTTCATTTCAACCCTGGTGAATCTGATGATTATGTGCCTTGGGGTTGCTCTTCTTGCAGAATATCTTTGTGGTGTTCTCTGTATTTCCTGGACTTGAGTATTGGCCTGCCTTGCTAGGTTGGGGAAATTCTCCCGGATAATATCCTGAAGAGTATTTTCCAGCTTGAATTCATTCTCTTCATCACATTCTGGTATGCCTATCAAATGTAGGTTAGGTCTCTTCACATAGTCCCGCAATTCTTGGAGACTTTGTTCATTCCTTTTTGCGCTTTTTTCTCTAATCTTGGTTTCTTGCTTTATTTCATTGAGTTGATCTTCGACTTCTGATATTCTTCCTTCTTCTTGATCAATTCGGCTGTTGAAACTTGTGCATGCTTCGTGAAGTTCTCGTGTTGTGTTTTTCAGCTCCTTCAACTCATTTATATTCCTCTCTAAGTTGTCCATTCTTGTTATCATTTCCTCAAATCTTTTCTCAAATATTTTTTCAATGTTCTTAGTTTCTTTGCATTGATTTAGAACGTGTTCTTTTAGCTCACGGCAGTTTCTCATTATCCACCTTCTGAAGTCTGATTCCATCATTTCATCACCCTTATTCTCCGTCCAGCTTTGTTCCCTTGCTGGCGAGGAGTTTTGTTCTTTTGTAGGAAGTGAGGTGTTTTGGTTTTGGGTGTCTTCCTCCTTTTTGTGCTGGTTTCTTCCCATCTTTGTGGGTGTATCCACCTGTCATCTGAGTAGTTGCTGACTTTTCGATTGGGTCTCTGAGTGGATGCCCAGATTGTTGATGATGAAGTATTTCTGTTGCTTAGTTTTCCTTCTAACAGTCTAGCCCCTCTGCTGTACGACTGCTGAGGTCCACTCCTGGCCCTGCTTGTCTGGGGTGCACCTGTAGGAGCTGCAGAACAGTGAGGGATGCTACCAGTTTCTTCTTCTGCTGTCTTTGTCCCAGAATGATGCCCACCTAATGTCAGTCTGATCAGTCCTTTTTGAGGTGACTCTTTGGATATACAGGGGTCAGGGAGCTGCTTGAGGAGATGGTTGTACTTTATTGGAGCTCAGGTACTGAGCTGTGAGCTCCTTTGTTCATTCAGGGCTGTTTGGCTGGGATGTTTAGTTCTGCTGCAGCAGAACTCATAATACCCTTTTTTTTCCTCAGGTGCTCTGTCTTGGGGATTTAGAGGTTTTCTTTATGAGTATCCATTGCTCTGTCATGCCCAGCTAGGAGGCAGTCTAGTCACTATTTCCCTGCCGAGGGTCCGCCCTGCTGTCCTGGGCTTCGCCCTGCTGTCCTGGGCTCTGCCCTGTTGCTGTGGGCTTCGCCCTATTGCCATGAGCTCCGCCCTGCTGTTGTGGGCTCCGCTCTGTTGCCTCTATATTGGTGGAGTCTCTCTGTTATGGCAGGTTGCCTTGGCAATGGCAGGCTGCATCAGCAATGGGAGTATAGAGAGATTGATTAAAGATATTAAGAGAGAGGGCCGGGTGCGGTGGTTACTCCTGTATTCCCAGCTAAAATACAAAACTTAGCTGGGCATGGTGGCACGTGCCTGTAATCCCAGCTACTCGGGAGGCTGAGGCAGGAGAATTGCCTGATCCCAGGAGGCGGAGGTTGTGGTGAGCCAATATCGTGCCATTGCACTCCAGCCTGGGTAACTAGAGCAAAACTCCGTCTCAAAAAAAAAAAGAAATTTAAATTTTTGGCAGGTCACGGTGGCTCACGCCTATAATCCCAGCACTTTGGGAGGCTGAGGTGGGTGGATCACGAAGTCAAGAGATTGAGACCATCCTGGTCAACATGGTGAAACCCCATCTCTTCTACAAATACGAAAATTAGCTGGCCATGGTGGTGCGTGGCTGTAGTCCCAGCTACTCAGGAGGCTGAGGCAGGAGAATTGCCTGAACCCAGGAGGCGGAGGTTGTGGTGAGCCTAGATCACGCCATTGCACTCCAGCCTGGGTAAGGAGAGTGAAACTCCATCTCAGAAAAAAAAAATGAAGGAAAATAACCCATTGGAGTACAGAAGGCATGACTAATGCTGACTGCATTTCCCAGAAGAGATATCCGGTAAATGACCAAGAAGAACAAAAAGAACAGCCTTGGTAATTCAGGGTGCTCGGAAAAATTTAAAAACATGAATTCAATGACCAGTGTTTGATTTTCTACTTCTCTGAATTCTTTTTCAACTGAAACGAATATTGGGAGATAAAATAATAATGAGATATGATGACAGACATCAGGAGAGCTGATTCACTTTGACTCATCCTTTAGTTCTTGGATTAGCTGACATCTCTTTGATTGTGTAGCTCAACTCTGAGAATAGGGTTGTGTGTCCCCCCTCCTTGATTCTTTGCCCCCGTGTTTTCTTGTCATGCATATCACTTGTCTATTAGCTTGCTTGGCTGCTTCCCACCCCCCACCAGTACATAAAGTCTCTTAGCTGAGGAATTTTTCTCTCTTCTTAATCCATATGCACTCTAGAAAACTTTTTTCAGATGTAAGGAAGGAAATCTAGTCAGTACTGATATTGCAAAAACACCAGTTGGTGAATTATAGCAGAGCCCCAAACTTTTTCTTCCAGCTTCTCTCTTCCATGAAAAAAGTCATTATACCAAATTCTGCTTTACCAAGTGTGTGGTAGCCTCAATGACCTTTACCCTCTAGTGTTACTCAAATAAATATGGTGCGTTACATAACAGAAGGAAATTGCAGATGTAACTCATGTTACTAGTCACATGACTTTAAAATACAGATTATCTTGGCTTATTTGACTGGCCCTTTTAAGGGATAATCACATAAGCCCTTAAAAGCAGAGATGTTTCTCGGGCTGAAGATGAAGTCAAAGGTTCAGATCACAAGTAGGATTTGACATGTCATTGTTGGCTTGAAGATGAAGGGGACCACTGTTAAAGAAAAGGCAACCTTGGTTCTACAATCACAAGAAACTGAATTTTGCCAGAAACTGAATTTTGCCAGAAACTTGAATTAACTTCAAAGTAGAATCTTCTGCGAAGTCTCCAACTGACACCTTGTTTTCAGCAGAGGACCCAGCCGAGCCACACCACATCTGAACTTCTGACCCACAGAATGGTGAGATAATTAATGGGTGTTTAAGCTGCTAAGTTTGTGGTAATTGGTTATGGTACCAACAGAGACCAAATCCACTGAGCATCCCATTTTGTGTAAGAAACTTCCGATAATTTGGGGTCATGATGACAGAACACCACTTTAGAAGCTTCAGAAGTGACTTCATCCTACACCCTCTCAAATCTGTGAGGGTCACTCTCTCCATCTTCTTCTTTTTTTTTTTTTTTTTTTTTTTGAGACAGAGTTTCGCTCTTGTTACCCAGGCTGGAGGGCAATGGCGCAATCTCGGCTCACCGCAACCTCCGCCTCCTGGGTTCAGGCAATTCTCCTACCTCAGCCTCCCGAGTAGCTGGGATTACAGGCACACGCCACCATGCCCAGCTAATTTTTTGTATTTTTAGTAGAGACGGGGTTTCACCATGTTGACCAGGATGGTCTCGATCTCTTGACCTCATCTTGTTCTTTTTATCCTTTGTGCTGCCAGTGACTAGTTTTATCTCTCAGAGAACAAATAAATATAATACAGAAGAAAACATCAAGCTTAAACTATTCAATTTCCCAGTAAGTAGCTCCAGAAAAAGGTTGGCAGAAAGACAAACTTGGAACAGAGTAGAATGATATTTTTGGATTATTTAAAAATTTTAATTCATCTCTTCCTTCTCTTTACCGTAAACAACAAACATATGCTAGAATGCGACATAATAATCCCCAATTCTAGGAATCTTGAGAGCTCATTCATTTGCATCTGAAATTATTTTCTTGGTGGATTGTCCTTAAATGAAGCTTGGCTCCTCTATTTTCTATAGAAAAACAGGGGAGAGGTCTGTGTTTGGTGACTGGGTTTTGTGTATATACACACACACACATATATATATATAGACACACATATATATATATATATATTTTAAAATTATACTTTAGGTTCTGGGGTACATGTGCACATCATGCAGGATTGTTGCATAGGTACATACATGGCAATGTAGTTTGCTGCCTCCATCCCCCTGTCACCTATATCTGGTATTTCTCCCCATGTTATCTCTCCCCAACCTCCCCATACCCCTGCTATCCCTCCCCTAGCCCCCCAAAACAAACCCAAGTGTGTGATGCTCCTCTCCCTGTGTCTATGTGTTCTCATTGTTTAACACTCGCCTATTGGTAAGAACATGCAGTGTTTGATTTTCCGTTCCTGTGTCAGTTTGCTGAGAATGATGGTTTCCAGATTCACCCATGTCCCTACAAAGGACACAAACTCATCGTTTTTTATGGCTGCAAAGTATTCCATGGTGCATATGTGCCACATTTTCCTTGTCCAGTCTATCATCGATGGGCATTTGGTTTGGTTCTAGGTCTTTGCTATTGTAAACAGTGCCACAATGAATATACATGTGCATGTGTCTATAACAGAACAATTTCTACTCCTTTGGATTTATACCCAGTAATGGGATTGCTGGGTCAAATGGAATTTCTATTTCTAGGTCCTTGAGGAATCGCCACACTGTCTTCCACAATGGTTGAACTAATTTATACTCCTATCAACAATGTAAAAGTGTTCCTATTTCTCCACATCCTCTCCAGCATCTGTTATCTCCAGAGTTTTTAATGATCGCCGTTCTAATGGGCATGAGATGTGGTTTTAATTTGCATTTCTCTAATGATCAGTGATGATGAGCATTTTTTCATATGTTTGTTGGCCTCATGTATCTCTTCTTCTGAAAACTGTCTGTTCATATCATTTGCCCACTTCTGAATGGGTTTGTTTGTTTTTTTCTTGTGTATCTATTTTAGTTTTTTGTAGATTCTGGATATTAGCCCTTTGTCAGATGGGTAGATTGCCAATTTCTTTCCCATTCTTTTGGTTTCTGGTTCACTCTAATGATTGTTTCTTTTGCTGTGCAGAAGCTGTGGAATTTAATTAGATCCCATTTGTCTATTTTGGCTTTTATTGCCAATGCTTTTGGTGCTTTAGTCATGAAGTCCTTGCCTATGCCTATGTCCTGAATGGTTTTGCCTAGGTTTTCTTCTAGGGTTTTTATGGTGTTCGGTCTTATGTTTAAGTCTTTAATCCATCTGGAGTTAATTTTAGTGTCAGGTGTCAGGAAGGGGTCCAGTTTCTGCTTTCTGCTTATGGCTAGCCAATTTTCCCAACACCATTTATTAAATAGGGAATTCTTTCCCCATTGCTTGTTTTTGTCTGGTTTGGTCAAAGATCAGTAAGATTGATAGACATCTAGTAAGACTGACAAACAAAGAAAGAGAGATTACACAAATTACTAATGTCAGAATGAAAAAGGGGATATCATTAGAGACTGCCACTATCAGATGGATAGTAAGAAAATACAAAAAATAATTCTACATGTATAAACTTGACAACTTAGATGAAATGGACCAATTTCTTGAAAAGCACAAACTGTCACAACTTACCTAATCTAAAATAGATAATTTGAGTAGCCCTATCCATAACAATTAAGAACATATATGTTTATGGATCAATCAATATAGTTATGTCAGTTCTCTCTGAATTGATATATGTAGATTTAATGCATTTTCCATCAAAATCCCAGTGAGATTTTTAACAGATATAGACAAGATTATTCTAAAATTTAAATGAAAAGTTAAAGAAACCAGAATAGCTGAAGCAATTATGTTTTTAAAAGAAGAAAATGGGAAAAAGTACTGTACCTTAAAACAAGACTGTGTAGTATTCATGTAAGGATAAGACAGGTGGATCAATGGAAGAGAATAAACGAAGTATAAGTAGACTCACGCAGTATGGGTAATCGATTTAAAATGAAAGTGTAAAAGCAGTTTAGTCTTTCAGGTAAATGGTGATGAAGCGTTTAGATAGCTATATTTAAAAAAAACCCTGAAACTCAACCTCAATCTTATATTTTATACTAAAATTAACTCAGAATGCATCATATGCTTAAACTTAAACCATAAAACTATAAAACTTTTAGGAAAAAGCATAGGAGAAAATTTTGCAGACCTATGATTTGGTGAGCATATTTTACACATAATACCAAGGGCTTGGTCCATAAAAGAAAAAAATTAGTAAAATGACATCATCAAAATTTAAAACTTTTGCTCTGTGGAAGATCAGAGGACAGAAAAGCAAGCTACAGATCTTGAGAAAATACTTTCAAACCATGTATCAAAGGACTCATCTAGAATGATAAAGAAATCTCAAACTTAATAAAAAATCAAATTAGAAAATTGGAAAAATACACAGAGAGACATTTCATAAAATAAGTTATAAAAATAACAATGATATTCAGTTTCACTAGCCATTAGGGAAAAGCAAAATAAGACCATGATGAGATACAGCATACCCATTAGAATAGCTCAAATAAAAATGAATAATACCAAATATTGGCAAGGACATGGAGCCACTGGATGTCTCCCACAATGCTAATGGGAGTATAAAATAATACAAGTACTCTGGGAAATAGTTTGATAATTTTTAAAAACTAAACACGCATTTGCTATACAATCCATCAACTTTTCACCAGGCCATCTATCCCCGATAAAAGAATATTGACATCCATATTAAAGCTTGTACATGATTGTTCAGATGAGCTTTATTCTATATAATAAATTATATCATGGTATATAAGCTATATTTTATGATTATATGTGTTACTATATAAAACTAGATATATAGCATTTTATTATAGAGCCAAACACTGGAAGCAATCAATATGCCCTCCAGTTAATGAATAAACAAACTATACTACATCCATCATGGAATATTACTCAGCAATAACAATGAACTACCAGCAGTCCTGCCCTACAAGAAATACTGAAGTTTATCAACTCAGGCTTAAAAGAAAGAACACTAGAGAGTAATTCAAATGTACATGAAAAAATAAAGAACACCAGTAAAAGTAATTGAGTAAATATAAAACACATTATAAACATATATTTTAAATTATTTCTTCTCTTAACTAATTTTAAAGACTACTGTTTAATACTTATGGCTGGGTGCAGTGGCTCACTCGTGTAATCTCAGTACTTTGGGAAGCTGAGGTGAACAGATCACCTGAGGTCAGGAGTTCAGGACCAGCCTGGCCAACATGGTGAAACACTGTCTCTACTAAAAATACAAAAATTAGGTGGGCGCAGTGGCGCACACCTGTAATCCTACCTATTCGGGAGGCTGAGGCAGGAGAATCTCTTGAACTGATGAAGCAGAGGTTGCAGTGAGCTGAGATTGCACCACTGCACTTCAGCCTGGGTGAGAGAGAGAGACTCCATCTCAAAAAAAAAAAAATTAAAAATTAAAAAAGAAACTTACAAATCTGTGTTAATGAGTTTATAATGGGAAGAGAGTCATATAGAAGCAAAGCTTTTGTAAACGATTGGAATTAAGTTAATATTAATCTGAACTTGTTAGGTTTAGATTAAAACACAGATTTTATGCAATGACCATAGCCGATACTTAAACAAAAACTTTAAAACATATCGTAAAAAAACTTCAGTATATGGGAAATCTCTGTTCCTTCTGCACAATTTTGCTATAAACCTAAAAATGGTCTAAAAAGTAAAGTCTGTGTTTATTTTTATTTATTCATTTATATTTATTTTGAGATGAAGTCTCACTCTGTCACCCAGGCTGGTGGCATGATCTCGGCTCACTGCAACCTCTGCCTTCTGGGTCAAGTGATTTTCCTACCTCAGCATCCCGAGTAGCTGGCATTACAGGCACATTGCACATGCCTGACTAATTTTTATATTTTTAGTAGAGATGGGGTTTTGCCATGTTGCCCAGGCTGGTCTTGAACTCCTGGCCTCAAGAGATCCGCCTGCCTCAGCCTCTCCTAAATGCTGGGATTATAGTGATGAACCACTGTGCTCAGCTTAAAGTCTATTTTTAAATCAAAAGCTAATAAAGGAGTTTAAATGCTGCATTTGAAACTCTCTATATAACACAAAAGATAGCAGTAGCAGGGGAACAAAAATACATCAAATATATAGAAAACAAATTGCAAAACAGCAGATGTAACTCCTACCATTTCAACAACTGCATTAAATGTGGGTGGATTAAACACTACAAATAAAAGGCAGGGATTCAGACTGGATTAAAAAGCAGGATCCAGGCCAGGCACAGTGGCTCCCACCTGTAATCCCAGCACTTTGGGAGGCTGAGGTCAGGATCGCCTGAGGTCAGAAGTTTGAGACCAATTTGGCCAACATGGTGAAACCCCATCTCTACTAAAAGTACAAAAATCAGCTGGGCATGGTTGTGGGTGCCTGTAATCCCAGCTACTTGGGAGGCTGAGGCAGGAGAAATCGCTTGATCCCGGGAGGCAGAAGTGGCAGTGAGCTGAGATCATGCCACTGCACTCCAGCCTGGGCAACAGAGTGAGACTCTCTAAAAAAAAAAAAAAAAAAAAAAAAAAAAAAAAAAAAGCAGGATCTGCAGGATCCAATTATATGATATGGGTTTCTTTAAGACACACACTTTTGATTGAAAAATACAAATAGATTTAAAATAAAAGGATGGAAAAACATACCCCATGCACACAGTAAGGGAGGTGGAATGACTATATTAGCATCAGAAAAAAATCGTCTTTGAGACAAAAACTGTTTACTTCAGACAAGAGGGAGATTTTATAACGATATAAAGGTCAATTCAGAAGGAGGCTTTAATAACTACAAACATATATGCATTTAAGAACAGAGATCCAAAAAGATATGAAACAAAAACTGATAAAACTGAAGGGTGAAATGGACAATATGATAACAATTGGATGTTCCAAGACTCCACTGTTGATAATGGATAGAATAACTAGACAAAACCAGCAAGGATATAAAAGACTTTAAAGTCACTATTAACCAACTTGACCTAACAGACCTCTATCAAATACTCCATCCAGCAACAGAATATACATTATTTTCAAGCACATGTGGAATATTATCCAGGATAGACTACATACTGCGCCACAAACAATAACAAATTTAAAGGTTTGTTTTTATTATTTTTTAAAAATTCAGCTTTTACTTTAGATTCAAGGGATACATGTGCAGGTTTGTTACATGGGCATATTGCACGATGCTGAGGTTTGGCATATGAATGATCTTAACACCCTGGTAGTGAGCATAGTAGCCAATAGTTTTTCAACTCTTGCCTCCCTCCTTACGTCTACATTAAATGTAGGTGGATTAAATACTACATATAAAAGGCAGGGATTTAGATTGGATTAAAAAGCAGTATCCAGGCTGGGGACAGTGGCTCATGCCTGTAATCCCAGCACTTTGGGAGGCTGAGGTGGGCAGATCGCCTGAGCTAAGGAGTTTAAGACCATCCTCATCAACAGGGTGAAACCCTGTTTCTATTAAAAATACAAAAATGAAGACTCCCCACTATGTAGTAGTCTTCAGTGTCTATTATTTCCATCTTTATGTCCATGTGTCCCAATGTTTAGTACTCACTTCTAAGTGAGAACATGCAGTATTTGGTCTTCCGTTTCTGTATTCATTTGCTTAGGATAATGACCTACAACTGCATCCATGTTGTTGCTAAGGACAGGATTTTATTCTTTTTTATGGCTGTGTAGTATTCCATGGTGTGTATGTACCATATTTTCTTTGTTCAGTCCTCCATTGATGGGTACCTAGCTTTATTTCATGTCTTTGCTATTGTAAATAGTGCCGGGATGAACACCCAAGTGCATGTGTCTTTTTTTTTTAATAGAAAGTCTTATTTTCCTTTAGGTATATGCCTGGTAGTGGGATTGCTGGGTTAAATGGTAGTTTTCTTGTTTTTTGGTTTTTTTTTAAAGTTTTTTTAGGAAACCTTCAAACTGCTTTCCACAGAGGATGAACTAATTTACATTCCCACCAACGGTATATAAGCATCGTCTTTTCTCTATAGCCTCACCAGCATTTATTACTTTTTGGGTTTTTAATAATAGCCATTCTGACTGGTGTGAGATGGTACCTCGCTGCGGTTTAGATTTGCATTTTGATTACTGATGTTGAGCATTTTTTCATGTTTGTTGGCCACTTGTATGTCTTTTTTTGAGAAGTGTCTGTTCAGGTCCTTTGCCCACTATTTAATGGGGTTTTTTCCTTTTTTGCTTGTTGAGTGGTTGAGGTCTGAAATCGTTTTCTCAACTTGGTTTGCTCTGTTGTTAAGGCTTTCCATTGTATTTTGAAATTCCTGTAGTAAATTTTTCAATTTCAGAGGCTGTTTGATTCTTTTTAAAATAGCTACGTTGTCTTTCAACTCTTGGATTATTTTACTGCCTTTCTTAGTTTGGTTTTCAACTTCCTCTTGAATCTCGTTGAGCTTCCTTGCCATTCACATTCTATATTCTATGTCTGTCATTTCAGATATTTCGCTCTGGTTAGGATACATTGTTGGGGAGGTAGGCCGATCCTTTGGAGGTAAGGAAACACTCTGATTTTTTGAATTGCTGAAGTTCTTGTACTGATTCCTTCTCATCTGAAAAGCCTGGTGTTTCTTGGTCTTTTTTAAGTTGCTGTTGATTGAGTGCGGCTTTTTGTTTTTATATTCTTTTTTCCACTTGAGGGTTCGACCGTGTTGTATGTTGTGTATAGTCCATTGGCTTCATTTCTGGGTGCTTCCAAAGGCCAAAGTCTCTGTAGGGATTCCTTAATTGTAGCTAGTTTCCTGCACTGGGTTTCACAGTCTTTACCTGCCCAATAAATTTATTTTTGGTTGGTGGTGTAATTCAGGCCATGATCCAGTAGATGGCACTTAAGAGTAAGGGCCAGCCCATATGCCGTTAGCCATGTGCATTAGCAGCAGTGCTTAGGGAAGCGGGAAAGGGACGGCAAGAGATATCGTCATATCTATTCCTGGGCCTCGGGGTACTCCTCCTCCAATCACTGGCACTGTGCCTTGCCTATGTTCTTTAGTCCCGGTGGGGGCCCTGATGGCCTGCACTCCCCCCTCCCTTAGGGGCAATCCGATCCACAGGTTGGGTCCCCAGGAGACCCACCACTCCAGGGAACCTGCTGAGTCTCTGAGCTTGGCAGAGTTAGAGAGGGTTGTGGGCTATGTCTGCGGTGGCCTGGTAATGCACTGGGTCATGGGCGGAAGATCCCTGGGCAGGGTGGTAGTGCCACAAGTGTGCATCTGGTGTGGCGTCCACAGCCTGGGTTTTTAATCTTCACCCAGAAGACGGCTGTGGGGTCTACTCAGCTTGTACTCCCCTAACTGGGCCTCCCTCAGGTGTTTGCCTCAAGAGGAGACCTGACCAGGTAGATCTGTCTCAAGCATTTTGCATCCAGATCATTGGTTTATTCTAGGTGTTCCAAGCCTTGGGGCTGTGTGTGGCAGAAGCTGCAGTTGGCCAACAGGCTACGCCCTTCCCAGGCCTGTTTGCATAGCAAGAGATGCTCAGCTCTCACGCCGGCACACACCCATGAACTCACGCCTCACTCTTCTGAGAGTGGAGGCTTCTCCCTTGCTTGAGCTCAGGTCACAGACCTCAGCTTGATGCCCCTGAGCAGTATGCACAGTTGCTGGGGGCTGGAGACCAGGCCCACGGATTTGTCCTCTGGCCTCTTGCGGTTGAGCACCGGCTGTGCTCTGGGAAGCCAAATTGCTCCCAGGCTGTTGGCAAAACACTCAGGTGAGGCAGTGGAGGCTGGAGGCTGTGTTCTGTACTCCCTCTTTCAGTGGCAGCCAGGCATGTGGCCTTGGGAGGAGCCCGTGTACAAGGGGGCATGCGTATCAGATGTGCCCCTGTCCCATGAAGGTATCTCTGTTCTCTCCCAGGCCGGCGGTCAGCGGGGCTAGAGCCAGGCAGAGCAAAACGGAGAGGCTGGGGAATGGGAGCCTATGGTCACATTTTGCTGCAGCTACTCAGGTCGGGGTCCATGCAGGTTCCGGTTCTGCTTCTGTCTACTTTCAAAGCAGTTTCCTCTCTCAATTCAAATGTCTATGGCGGTCACGGGATCTCTTGTAGTTCGGATCCAGAGGTGTGCGGCGGGAGTGTGGTGCCTGGGAGGGAGTTCCTTTATTCACTCCTTCCCTAGGACCTGCTCAGGACCAGGAGCTGATCTTGGCACCCACGGTGACTCCATGCAGGCATCCCAGCTTCTTCCTTCATCCATCTCAGTGTCTGTGTCACTCTATTGACTTTTGGGGTTTTCTCTCAAATGATCTGTTTGAACTGTGATGTTTTACTTGAAATCTTGGATTCTCTCTGTGGGAGAGGCATTTTTTGGCTGTGCCTAGTCAACCATTTGTCCCTTTCCATTAAAGGATTTAAATAATACAAAGTATGTTCCCTGGCCACAGTGGAATTAAATTAGAAACCAACAACAAAATGAAATTTGGAAACTCCACGAATATTTGGAAATTAAACAATTTATTTCTGAATGATTCAGGCAGAATAAGAAATTACCAAAAATTTAGAAAATATTTTAAATTGAATTAATGTAAAAGCCCCACATATTAAAATATATGGGATGCAGCTAAAGCAACTCAGAGAAAAATGTATTTGGCTTTAAATGCCTATATTAGAAAACAAAAAAAAATTAAATGAAAAGCATCATAAGAAATATTATGAGGAACTTTATGCCAACGAATGAGAAAATGCAGGTGTAACAGTCAAATTTCTAAAAATAATCCATAACCTACCAAAATTAAAGAAGAAATTAAACATCTGAATAGATCTCAAATCTGTACCGAAATTAGTAGTTAAAACCTTCTCACAAATACAAACTCAGACCTACACGGGTTCACCAGTGAATTCCATCGAACACTTAACAAAGAAATAAGACTGCTGCCCCACAAGCTCTTCCAGGAAATAGAAGCGGAAGGAACACTTTCCAACCCATTCTGTGAGGCCATATCATCCTCATACCAAAGTAAGAAAACTATAGGCCATTATCTTTTCTGAATATAGATGCAAATATTTGAAAATGAAATCTAAGAATATAAAAAAGAATGATACACCATGACTAGGTGGGATTTACCCCAGGAGTGCAACATCGTTTAATGTCCAAAAAACAATGAAATACATTCTATTAAAATGATATAGGAGAAAAAACACACGATAATTTCAATATATGCAGAAAAGTATTTGACAAAATTTAATACCTATTTATGATTTTTAAATAACTTAAAAGGCTTGTATAGAAGGTAAGTTTCTCAGTCTGAT
>JAPYYA010001848.1:0-14676 GCA_028533165.1 Leontopithecus rosalia | reverse complement strand
GTGCCTTGGGGTTGCGCTCCTTGAGGAATATCTTTGTGGTGTTCTCTGTATTTCCTGAACTTGAATATTGGCCTGCCTTGCTAGGTTGGGGAAGTTTTCCTGGATAATATCCTGAAGAGTATTTTCCAGCTTGGATTCATTCTCTTCGTCACATTCAGGTACACCTATCAAACGTAGATTAGGTCTCTTCACATAGTCCCACATTTCTTGGAGACTTTGTTCATTCCTTTTTGCGCTTTTTTCTCTAATCTTGGTTTCTCATTTTATTTCATTGAGTTGATCTTCGACCTCTGATATTTTTTCTTCTGCTTGGTCAATTCAGCTGCTGAAACTTGTGCATGCTTCGTGAAGTTCTCGTGTTATGTTTTCCAGCTCCACCAATTCACTCATATTCCTCTCTAAGTTGTCCATTCATGTTATCATTTCATCAAATCTTTTTTCAAAGATCTTAGTTTCTTTGTATTGAGTTAGAGCATGTTCTTTTAGCTCACAGAAGTTTCTCATTACCCACCTTCTGAAGTCTGATTCTGTCATTTCATCACATATTCTCCATCCAGCTTTGTTCTCTTGCTGGTAAGGAGTTGTTATCCCTTGTAGGAGGAGAGGTGCTCTGGTTTCAGTTGTTTTCCTCCTTTTTGCTCTGGTTTCTTCCCATCTTTGTGGATTTATCCACCTGTCATCTGTGTAGTTGCTGATTTTCAGATTGGGTCTCTGAGTGGATGTCCAGGTTGTTGATAATGAAGTTATTTCTATTTCTTAGTTTTCCTTCTAACAGTCTGGCCCCTCTGCTCTAGGACTGCTGAGGTCCACTCCAAGCCCTGCTTGCCTGAGGATCACCTGCAGCAGCTGCAGAATAGTAAGGGTTGCTACCAGTTTCTTCTTCTGCTATCTTTGTCCCAGAATGATGCCCACCATATGTCAGTCTGATCAGTCCTATGTGAGGTGACTCTTTAGATATACGGGGGTCAGAAATCTGCTTCAGGAGATAGTCTGTTCTTTATAGGAGCTTGAGTGCTGAGCTGTGAGCTCCATTGTTCATTCAGAGCTGCTAGGCAGGTACGTTTAAGTCTGCTGCAAAAGAACTCATAAACCCCCTTTTTTTCCCCAGGTGCTCTGTCCCCAGGAGTTAGGGGCTTTATTTATGAGTATCCGTTGTGCTGCTGCCTTTTTTTTTCGGGGCTGCCCTGCCCAGCAAGGAGGCAGCCTAATCACTGTCTGCCTGCAGAGGCTTTGCTGAGCTGCTGTGGGCTCCGCCCTGCCGCGTGTGAACTTCCCTGCAGTCCTGTTTATATGGGTGTGGTTAGAACTGCCTCGGCAATGCTGGCCCGCCTTTGTAATGGCGGACTCTCTCTGTTATGGTGGGTTGCCTTGGCAATGGCAGGTTGCCTCAGCAATGGTGGAATACCTCTGTAGGGGTGGAGTACCTCAGTAATGGCAGACACCCTTCCCCCACTGAGCTGCTCTGTCTTGGGTTCAGCTGTGCTTGCCGTGAAACTCTCAACCTCGAGCATTTCCAATTGCTGGGGTTTTTTTTGTTTGTTTGTTTTTGTGGGAGTGGGACCCGCCGAGCCTGATCACCTGGCTCCTGCCTCAGAGCCTTTTATTATTTTTTAAGTTGAACAGTTGACTCTCTCCCAGGTGTTTCAGTTGCCTGCTGAAAGGGCACCAGGATCTGTGTGATTTCCCATGTGGTGACCCACTGCGCTGGCTGAAACAATGGCACTGCCCAGGAATCTCCTGCCTGGCTCCCTGTTTCAGACCCGTTTAATCAGATGAATGGGTGAATCTGCCTTCTCAGATCTCCAATTGCCAGCTTAAAAGGGCAACCAGACCAGTGTATTTTGTACAGAGAGCCGCCGCACTGGGACACCGGCAAAACAGCCTTGCCAGCTGAAACAGCCACACTGGCCGAAACAGCCATGCTGGCCAAAGCAGCCATGCTGGTGACCTGTGGGGCTCCTCCACCTGGGAATCTCCTGGTCTATGGGCAATAAAAATCCATCTGGAAATGCAGCATCCACTCACCCTCTGTGCTTTCACTGGGAGCTGCAATCCTGAGCTGCTCCTAAAGGGCCATCTTGGATCTTCTCCCTTTTTGTTCTTTTATTACAAGGAGGTAGCTTACACCATTAAAGAGGCTTAGAGAATTCCCAAGATCTGCAGTCAGCTCAAACACCATCAGGCAGAGAGAGCAACTTTTTCTTTCTTCAGCCTTTTTGTTCTATTTAGGCCTTCAGTGGATTGAATGAGGCCACCCATATTGGGGAGGGACATTTACATTACTCATTCTGCAGATTCAGATGTTAATCTCATCCAGAATAATCTTATATACATACCCAGAATAATGTTTAACCAAATATCTGGAAACCCTATACCCCAGTCAAGTTGACCTGCAAAATCAACCATCACATTGTCCTCAAATAGAAGAGTGACCAAACAAATTTTTAGGGATACCCAACCATAGCCCAGAGTGGAACACAAAAAGACTTCAGATACCATTGCTATCTATTATAAATGTGGTTAACAAAGGCAGTCAAGAAGACTTATCTGATATCATTCTCCTCTACCAAGAAGAAACTAAGGCAATAAAAAACTGAATTGTTTCTTAGATTTTATTCCAAAATACAAGTAAAAGTGTATCTTTTTATATTCCCTAAGCTATGTATTGAATGTCTATCAGTAATACCGTGCAATGTCTGCCCTGCAGTGAATACATTGCAATTTCTGCCTTGTAACTCTTTTTGCAAAGAGTTGGTTCTTAAAAATTTGTTGTAAGTTTACTTCCAAAGCCATTATGAAAGCATAAGAGTTGCACAATATTTATCTTGGCACAAGTTGTCTAATTTTTGAAAAAATGTGAGTATGATACTCTAATCCATCATATTATAAGCTGAAATAACTGGAAGCTTTTGAAAGAATTGTTTTTTTTTCTTTTGCTACTGCTCTAATTTTAAACTAAGATTGAGTGATTCTAGAAAAGTATCTAATGTTTGTCCACTTAAGAATATATTTAACCGTGATTTTATTGTATTTGATAGTCTTCTCCTTTATCTGTGAGTTGCAGACACCAGAATTTGGTTAACTGACAGTTATCTACAAATGAGAAGGAGTAATTTAATGGCAGAAATAATATGTAACTATCAAGAACTTAAATCATGCTCTATTTGATTTTAGATATTCTGTATGTTTGAGTTTTCTTTTTTCACATCAAACTTTGAGATATTCTGTTAATACTCGTCACCACTTTCTTCATGATTACATATCAACTGCATAATGGGAGGAAATTCAGACCTTAAAGCCCTACCAATATTGGGATATTAAATTTCAAAAAACTTTTAGTTAATCCATAAAGTAAATACATCTGTGCAGTTAATTGAAAACTGAGTGTACACAGTAAATCCATCTTAAGAAAAACACTGACGGTGACGTTAGTAAACTAAGGCCTGTAGGAACAGAAGGGAGCAAAAACGTACCCATCCCTTTTCTACACGTTTCCTCACTAACATCTTCCCAGTATAACTCTAATGGCCTTGGTCCTTCGTCATGTAAGACTTTATTGGTGAAAGAGAAGAAGACAAGATTTTATTTTTATTTTTTATTTGTATTCTTGCATGTTCCAGTTTATTCTATTCGTTAACCAAAAATAAAAAGATAAAATTTCAAAACGACCATGATTTTTCACTAAGCTACAATAATTATTTTGAAGATTAATTAAACACATATCAAATGATTATTAATTTTAACTTCCCATATTTAAATTGTTATTTCAAAAATAGTTCATTGTTTCATCTGAATCATCCTCAATTATCTTTTATATTTGACCTTCTCTAGGACTTTTAAATATTATTTTGGCAAGTAATTACTTTCTAGAAAAAGTGTAGAGCAGAAAAAATTTAAGGATTAAAGGATTTGTATTTTTAATAATTATTTCAGGAAAAAAAAATTATCTGAGTTTCTTTTCCATTTGGTCCTGAAACCTGGATAAGTAGGAGGAAAAGGATTTTCACATCTAATAATAAAAGTTATTCTATGAATGTTCATAATATGTTTTTATAGATAATTATTATTGGGAATGCCTCTACTTTGAAGGCTGGTTAAATTATAAAACTTCAGGGGGTATAGGGAAAGCATTAGTGTATACTCTGGGTTAGGGAGATCTTGAAATGGTGTCTAATGCAAGCTTCTTAAGCATACTCCTGGTTTCCTTCCCAACCTCTTGATTTCTCTGTTACCTGTTCCCAACCAGTTCTTTTTCCTTGTTTTCTTTCTCAGCCTGATTCCCATCGATTTTTCTGCTGTGATGTTTTCTTTCCCAGGTGACACCCAGACTGCCACCCTTTGTCAGGATCATGATACTATTTGAGGAAATCCTTTATCTCCCAATTTTCTTTCTCAATACCTCCTTCCTCCTAAGTATCCCTTTTTAATTTCCACATATTTTGTGGTCCACACTCCTTCAAGTTTCCTGCCAGTGAGAACTTCCTTCATTCTACCTCAGTCATGGCCCCACATCTGGACTTCCCCAAGAGCCATTGTCCACACAATCATCGCTTAACTACTGTTGAGGTGAAATGAAGAAAGGGAGGCCAGAACAGTAAAAGAACACAAAGACAAAAAGACAAATTAATGGCAAGTTTATTCAACACTGGCTGTGCATTTCAGGGCAGGGTAGCTGCTAATAGGTCACAACATCCAGAAATCACTTTAACAGTGGCACATCTGTCATGACTGAGGGCCAGGCCCTGTCTGTGCTTGGCGCCAGGCCTGCAGCATCAATTTATTACTCCCTTTAAGTCCCCTGTTTTCTGATATCATCACTGATATAGGGTGTGTAGGGTCAGCCACAATTAATCCCCAAGTTCACCTTCCACTCCCCGGAACCAGACTATTGGCTACCAGAATTTTTTCCCCAAAAGTTTAAAAACAACTGTGCTTAAGGAATATTATCTATAAAATCCTCACTGTTCGGGATAGCAAAAGGTCAATATGAATTGGATTATTTTTAACCCGATGACAATTGAAGACAAAAGTAATTTGAATGTTCCCAGATGTGCCTCTATCTTTAAATTGAAAAGCTCAAGGAGTAGAAAAAAAATTCAGAGCTGTAGAAAGACTATGGATTGTGGAATTTTTATTCATGAATCACTGTTACTGAGTGTGGTTTTGTATTTCTTAATCTGAAGAGAATTTTGGAGAATAAAGCAGTGACTAAGAAAAAACTGGGATTGCAAAGCAGGCATTGTATCAATGGCGGAATTCCAGGGTGATAGTGGAAAACAGCATACACTACTTACAAAGTCAGATTGTTTTTCCACCAAAATTCCCCTTTAGAAGATCTGTCAATCAAGTAAACGCCATTCATTTTTTTAAAAATAGTTAGATGCTCTCTAAAAGTGCAGTCTCTCCAACTTTACTCCACTTTTTATTGCAGTCCAATGGTTGTCTTACATATCTGGATAAATTTAAGCCCCCAAATATCACAGAGGGTATAATATTATGTAAAATAACTTTAAACAAAATAATTCTAAACTTAAGGAAATTTTAAAAACATTAACTTACAGGATGTATAGGTGCCATATTCATTAAGGTTTATAAAATGAACCCTCATAAATGTAAGGCATTCCAAGGATAGAATATAATATGACTAACCTGGGGGTCCTCAAGTTTTCAAGACTTCAGAATTGGCCTTTTCTTTAATTTCCAAATAAAAATCATTCAGCTCTCCACCCTGCATGATTGTGGGCATGCATGTCTCCTTTCACATTCCCCTTCCTTAATTTTATTAAGAACCCTGGCGAATGCTTATATATTCCACTTGTCCACCTTGGGTGTCACTACTCACTTCTTGCTCTTTTAAGTCACTTTCTTTGTTGCTGGCCAACTCAGAATTCAAGTACTGTTGGCATGCTGCTACTACCTTCCTGCCAACCTCAGAAGAGAAAACAGCTACACTCATGATGAACTTAGTACAATTGTGGTTAAAAAACTGTCTTGAAATGTGCTTCAGCAAAGTTTAACACTGGCTTCAATGATTAATAAGTCTTACTTATAAATTTAAGTATCAATAAAGGAATCAAAACAAAAAAAATTTAAAGTCAGATATTATTAGTACTAATAAAGGTCACATACCATGCCTTTTTTTCGAGAAGTTCCCTAGATGTCATCTCCCTCCTTTCTCTGGCCACTAAAGCTGAATCCCAGACCTCTGCAAATTGGGGTAGTTTACTCTGTCTCTTATCATATCCCAATGACCCTGTCTTTTGCCCCTGTCAGCCGGGAACACAAGGGAACCACCCAGGGAACGCAAAGTTAGCCTAACAATCTCTCATAACTGTCTGCTTAGTCAATGGATATTGTTATTTTTACTACTGAGCAGAGCAATTTTTTTCTTTGTGTGAACCTGTTTCATCAAACATACTCTGAACTTTACCTTTTCATAAGCAATATCCATGTTAAGGTGATTTTCCCATGCTACTCAAAACTGAATTCTGCTTACCCAACCTCCTCTCACCATAGAATTCATAAACAGCTAAAATGTTGTCCTACTGCATGGGCCTTAAATAACTACAATCTATAGAAATGTGTTCCTGGGGCTCAGCAGTATTAGATATGTCTAATTTTTGAAGGAGATAAAAACAAAAGGAGATATGGACAAAGGAAGAAAGAGAAAGCAAAAGTTCCAGGGCTTGAAAAGAAAAGAAAACATAGCTAAGAAGGGACACAATGTCTTGCAAATACAACTGGGACTTTGCTGTCCTACATACCATTAGGAAATTTCCAGGTAATGTTCATATATGTGTGTGTGTATGTGATTATGATACACCAGGCTGTGCTGAATTCAGTAGAGTGTTATACACAATAATAAAACCACACTTTCATGTCATTAACTGTAAATTTAAATAAATGTAAAAATTCTCATGGAGTTCTACTTTTATATCTGTCAAATTATTCACTTTTTGTAATGATAAGTTTGCGTGTTTGTCTCTGTCACTAGACTGGACTTTCTGGGATTATAATCATATCAACTGGAAAAAAAATAAATTCTCATGAATTTCTGGGCAGTGAAATATCAAAAACACAGCAAATCCTCCTGTATTAGTCCATTCTCACATTGCTATAAAGAAACACCTGAGACTGGGTGCTTTATAAAGAAGCTTAATTTCTTTATAATTGGCTCACAGTTCTGCAGGCTATACAGGAAGCATGACACCAACTTCTGAGGAAGTCTTAAGAAGCCTTTATTCACAGCAGAAGGCAAAGCAGGAGCAGGCACTTCAAATGGCCAAAGCAAGAGAAAGGAAGACAGGAGGTGCCACATACTTTAAACAACCAGATCTCATGAGAACTCACTTACTATGGCGAGGACAGTACCAAAGGGATAATACTAAATCATTCATGAAAAACACCCACCCCCACCATGATCCAATCACTTCCTGGCAGGCCCCATCTGACACTGGGGATTAACATTTCAGCATGATATTTGGGCAGGGACACATATTCAAACTATATCACCTCCTTCTTTCTTTTTTATTTTCTAAGTTAGAAGCAGAGCAAAAGTCAGAGGAGGAGAGAATCTCTATCCTGATATTTTCCAGCCACCCACTCTAGCTTCCTCACATTAGGATGTGACTCCAAAGTCATTTCACCAGGCTAGTCTTTGATCATTGGGTTGCCAATGGATGGGGAATCTGGCCCAGACAGCCAGAACAGAAGCAAAGAAAACCTGCACAACAAAACTGAAACTATATAAATAAGACTTAATTAAACTAAGAAGGTTCTGTACAGCAAAAGAAATCATTAACAGAGTAAACAGAAAACCTGCAGAATAGAACAAAACATTTGCAACAAAGGACTAATATCCAGAATCTACAAAGAACTCATTCAACTCAATGAAAAAAAATGAATGAACCACATTAACACTGGGCAAAGAACATGAACAGACACTTCTCAAGAGGAAATACAAGCAACCAACCAACATATGAAAAAATAGAATGTATATATATATTTTCAGGACTTTCTTCCCCATGTCTTCTCCACTAATCCTATCTCCTGCCTCCGCCATTTTACAGGCACTGAAATCTAAACACTTACACAATAGGAAGAAACAGGAGACATTTTTGTGATTGTTGTGGTTTTGCCACCCTAACAAGGATTTCTCCCAAGACTCACACCCATGACATGAGCACAGGAATTCCTTCGGTAATAAGTATCTGGGGGTTTGGTAAGCTCAGACAAAGAATGTTTGAAACTTACGTGTATTTCAATAAACACAACTTCATTGGAGGCTTTCTTTTACTCAGTAGGACCAGGCATAAATATAAATATGACAATGAGATTGATTTAGAGGAAAAGTTCTTCAGAGAATCCCCAGAGGGAATGACTCTGAGAGAATAAGCAATCTGTCCAAGGCCACATGAATGGTGCGTGTCAGGACTAAATCTCAGGCCCCCAGATAAGTGAGTACTGTTTAATATCTGTCAGTGACCTTCAAATGCTGATATGCATAAGAATCATCAACAGTGATAATGAGGCCCTGTCTACAAAAAATTTAAAATTTATTCAGGCATGATGATGTGCAACTGTAGTCCCAGCTACTCAGGAGGCTGAGGCGGGAGGATTGCTTGAGCTCAGGAGTTCAAGGCTAAACTGGGCTATGATTGTATCACCGCACACTAACATGGGTAATGAAACAAGACTTTGTCTCAAAAAAAAAAAATTCCAATGGTGTTCTCTAAGACCTGCAAGCTTCTTGGTGTCATCCTCAGAAAATCCTGTTTTGTAGGTTAAGAGCGGGGCCTAAGAATCTCTGAGCTACTGAGCTTCCCAGTGATTGGAGCAATGCTCTGGGGAAGTGGAAAGAGTGTCTGGCTGCTGAAAAGGGCGTTGATTTTGTTCCTGATATGTATAGACATTTTTATTCTATCCTTGGTATTCTCACATTTCCCACCCCCATCAACAGGCTCATAATTAAGACTAGCTTATCTACAAGTAGAAATCATGTTTAAACCAGAGGCATGATAAACTCTATGTAGTATTTTGGGTAAGAGTAAACATGGAAAAGACAGCCTCCCTCCTGAGAAGATGCCACGTCTTTTAAAGAATTGCACAAGCAATACCTAAATGTAAACCCATTTTAAAATTTAAACAGTGCAGAAGAAGATAAATTAAGTGAATTTCTCCCATCACCCCTCCCCTAATCTCACCCTCTACCCAGAGTTACTCCTGCTAACTGTTGGTTATGCACCCTTCAGACTTTTCTATACAATTACCTACACAAGTGTTTGTGCACTTTTTGTCCTTTTGCTTTTGAAAAGTTACGTTTATGAAAGGTTAAGGCATTTTTTTTATTATATAGGTGACAGAAGAGGACCTTACCAGCATAGTATCAAATTTAAATTAAGGATGCCTCAAGATGCATGACTGTTACTGGTAACTGCAGCATCAACTTTTGACCATTTTAGAAATAAAGACTTCCTGAACCTTACTCACCTCTTCAAATACATGTTGGTCAGTAAGTGATACTCATCAGTTATATAAAAAAAATACCCATGAGGATGCTAAAGGAAGAGGTAAAGGCTGGCAGTCACATTGTGTAAACCCATGAATACTATGATAGTCTTCACTTGAGCACAGGTGCTAAATTAATTCACCTCATTGCAAGCTCTGCAAGACTGAGAATGTTTCCATCAGAAGGGTTGAGGGTACAGTGAGGGGTGCTGCTATGCATTCATACATAAAGTATACAGCATTCACCCTGCTTTCTCACCTTCTAAACCCCGTAATCCAGCTGTCAGCTTCAGCATTTCACTGAAATGGCTCTTGCAAAGATTACCAAGGAATCCTAGTTCCTAAACTTTATCCTCTTGACTTTGGTGGCATTTGCTGGTTGACCATTTCTTCCTTCTGCAAAGATTCTTCCTCCCTTCTCCTCTGGCTCTGATAAACCACAATGTGAAACCGAGTATTTAATCTCTGTTTTACAGATTTCTCTTTAATATTCACATCTTTCAGTGCTCTGTCCTAGAAACCAAGGATGCTTTTATGCTTGTGCTGTATCCTCTATCTAACAGAGCTGATAAATTCCTTTACTCTCAGCAGTGACCCCCAAGTCTGCATCAACAGCCCCAGTTTTGCATTGAGCTCAAGGCCCACCTTCTGCATAGCCAACAGCAACTCAAACATGGCATGTCGAACAGGAAATGGGAGTCTTCTTCACTTTCTCACCAACCCTGCTCCCTGTATCCCATGTATTATCCTATCAGTTAGGGATAAATCAATATATCAGTTCCTCACATTAGAAATGCCATTGCCATTACTCACTCCTCCTCTTATCTTATTCTTCACATCAGTCAATTATCAACTCCTAAGAAGCCCATATTCAAAGTATTTATTTACTCTTTCATCACTTCTCTGCTCCCATTGCTATTACGCCAGTCCTTGTCATTGTCATTTGGAGCAAAGGATGCCCTAGCAGGTATCCCTGTGTGGAATCTCTTTCCTCCTCTCATCCCAAACATTTTTCACCAAAATGCCAGAAACTTCCTCAAATGCCAGAATCTTTTTCATCTATGTTTTTGATCATTCATTTCCTTCAGCCAGAGTGTTCTTCTCTGTCAAAATCTCCTGCAGAATGTAGAGAAAACACTTTCTCTTCTATAAATCTGTGCCAGGACCATCTCTCTACACCTCCTCATAAGCAGTGAGACCTTCCTCTGTGCTCCCACTGTGCATCTACCTCTACCAGGACACATTCTAATCTTCATCAGGCCAACATATTAGCAAGCACTTACAACAATATCTTGTGATAACACACATCATTTCAAAACCCTACTCACTCCAGCAGACCTATTAAACTGAGAGCTTTGGTGCTACAAAGACATATTTTTGAACCTTAGTACCAGATCTAAACCTTATCCTCCAAATTCTGTTCATTTGTTCTTTTGTTTATTTATGTATCCAGTAACTATTAAGTACCTACTGTGTGCCAGACATGGCTCTAGGTATTAGGGATACAGCAATGAGCAAGACAGATTAAAAACCCTGACCTCCTACTGCTTACATTCTAGTGATAAAAACAAACAATAGACAAGTATATAAGTAGAATATATCACATTCCAAGCAGCAATGGGTGTTAGGGAAGAAAATCAAGCAGAAAAGAGAATTGTGTTGGGACATGGTTAAGGATGGGGAAATTCTAAATAGAGCAGTCAAAGAAGAGTTTAAAATGTCATAATTCTAGTTTGTACTCAAAGGACAGCTTCCAGTAAAATCCAGGAAAAAATAGGACACTAAGCCTATGTTCCAGTCCCCTAGGAAAAAAAGTGGGGGGGGGGAATAAACTGTATATAATGGCTTGAAACCCAAATTGCCCTTCATCATATGCTGTGGATTCATGAGAAGTATGAATGGACAGAAATGTTTTCAACCAGAGAATGCAGCTATAGGTCATATGTCTCTTGGGAGAACTTTGGACTTTAAAATGAAAGAGAAACGCTGAAGCCCTAGGGCCTTATGGGAAGTTCAGAGAAGAGGCTTAGGTACGTTATCAAGAACAAGCTTGAACCTGAACACTCCAGTTAGGCTGAAGAAAGCTTTGTAACCTGAAAATGCAGAAGTAGCCCAGTTCTAAAACAAGAAAATAAATGGGTATAAGCTTGGGGAGGGTGTCTCTTAAATGAATATTTTTATTATTTATTTATTTATCTCTTCTCTACGCAGGAGATGTACGGCCCACTTACAAACTAGTTCTAATTCCATGAAATCCAATGTTTTTACATAATCAATTTTATGCATATTATTTTTTACAAATGTGCCAACAATTTTTATGGTGTCCGTCTGATGTGTAGCTTGAGGAAACAGTATTTCCATTATTATACACATAACATTTCATTACAACAAACAAAAATCATTTTTAAGCAGGAATATTCTAATGAAAAAGTTTTTTGTTTCATTCTCTAACAAAATTTAAATTCTTTAAATACCATATTCAACTATTTCATTGACATTCTGGTGGGCTTCTCTGGGCTTCTCTTATCTAATAATCAATTATCAGGGATTATTAAAATGAGGATCATTACACAAGCTGTATCCAAAGGTCAGACTTATAAATAAATTGGCATCCTAGGGACAGTTGTTTTGAAGAGATTTATTTACTAAGTGATGAAAGCTACAGTCATCATGTAATTTTGAATTTTTTTACTACTATGTAGAACTTAAAATTCTTTCTGAAAATAAAAAGATATAAATCAAGGGTTATATGACAAATACAAAAATTTAAACACTGAAACTTCCCATCCTACCATCATTCTAGGCTGTGAACTAAAGACTATCCTTGCAATAGTATGTTGTATTTGTAAATGATGTCATTTGGAATGATAGATTGCTCCAAAGAAGGCAGAACATTTAGTGGGGCAGGGAGGAGGGACAGAGAGAGAAGACTGGAAGACTTTTTTTGTAAAAATTATTTCATTCTTGAAGTTAGCTAGAAGCAGGCAACTCTGCTGTACAAAGTGCTTTCCTTCAGTGACTGTCTTTATCTGTTCTGTCTGTCTAGTTGCAGGTTTGAGAATGAAGCTTCAGATCAAAGAGAAGAGCCAAACCCTGCCAGTGACCCAGCAAACCAGCATATCATTCAGGAGAAAGAAGACAGGACTGCCATATAATGCCTCTTAGGCCCCGTGTTTCCCATTTTGGCAGATACTCCAACTTGCTTCTACCTGCCTCTGATCTGTCACCACATAGACTAGTTCTAACCTTTAACAGAAAGAACAAAGAGGTCGTGGCTCAGACAATTTTTAGTAACATAGCTTGCCTTTTCTTGTGGAGGACACAAGAACATAGCACTTGGATGCTTTGCTTGAATTCAGACAACTTCTCATCCAGTCTCTTTGCACAAGTCCCTGATCCATTATTCCTGCCTGAATTATACATCTCAGTGGTTGTACTTGTAGCATGCTGGAGCTACATTGGCTCACAAGAATGGATTGTTAAAACTTCAAAAAATATATGAGTCTGTTGATCTCGCTGTGGTAGGTAGCTTGAAATTGGTCATAGCAGTAGTATTTATACCACGGAAATTGGCTTATGGTATAAATCAATGTGTTCTTCCTCTTCCAGCCCTTACCTACCACCCTCCCCAAACCATACTCCTGTTCTCCTGCCCAAGATAGTCCATTGTTAACCATATACTAGAAAACCACTGCTGACTTTACATGGATAACTTGCATGCTGATGCTTTAGTGGGAGAGTGTGTGTCCAGAAAGAGAATGAGGCACCAAGCTAATGTGAGTGGGAGCACCAGAAGAACGAATCCTACTTCCTGACTAACGTTAAGTGGTAGAATCTGACAAAAGCAGCTGTAGTACCCAGCACAGGTGGCAAAGCCCAGCAGATACCACAGTACCTAGTGGAAAAAGCCTGGAACAAGAGGGAAGAAATGGTAAATGTTCATAGGGGGCAACGAATAAGGTTGGTACATAAGCACATGTGAGATAACTCTTGCGTTTCCAGATAATTTTTAGAAGGGTACTTTAGAGAGATTTCATGTCCTTTATCATTAGAAAGTGGAGGTGGGGGTGGAACCAAGCGAATATAAGTATAGATGGAAAATAAACTTGATAAAATTTGATTATAATTTTCAACATTCTGGAGTTAAGAGTACTAAACCAGATTTACATAAACAGGTAAAATTTAACATTATTTATTATTTTAATCATTCATCAAGCATTTATTAATTTTTAAAATCCCATCACCAGTTAGGGCTCAGAATTTATTAGTACGGTCTTGGGTTTTGTTTTTATAGATACTATTAATTGTATGAAGTTTGAAGAAATGCCAACAGCAAAAAGTAAAATATTCTGCTTATCAAATTAAAAATTTCTGGGACTATGGAGAAAAAGTCTTAAGAATAATAATCAAAGCATTTGCAAATATCAATAAAACCCAGTCTCAGGTATGTCTTTATCAGCAGCATGAACACAGACTAATACAAATAGATGCAAAAATTCTCAACAAAATACTAATAAATCAAATTCAACATCACATTGGAAAGATAATTTATCATAATCAGTGGGCTTTATTCCAGGGATGTAAAGATGATTTAACATTTGCAAATCAATAAATGTGATTTACCACATAAATCAAACTAAAAACAAAAATGATCATCTCAGTAGGTGCAGAAAAGGCATTGAAAAGTCAAACATCCTTCACAACAAACACCCTAAACAAACCTCTCATCTTGGATGAGATCCAAGATGGCTGATCGCTGATAGCTCGGGATTGTAGCTCCCGGTGAAAGCCCAGAGAACGAGAGGACGCCACACTTTCGGGTGAATTTTCGTCACTCACGGACCAGAAGATTCCCAGTGGAGGGGCCCCACGGGTCGCCAGCGTGACTCTTGTGGCCGGCGCAGCGGTTTTACCGGCGTCTCGGTGTGGCAGCTCTTCGTGTAGAGTGGACGGGCTTGGTTCCCCTACTGACTAATGCTTGGAGCTCTGGGAAGGCAGAGCCACTTGTTATGGACTCAATAAGAAGCCAGACCGGAGATTCCCAGGCAGAGGAGCACCATCAGCCTTATTGCTGCTGTTTTGGCCGGCACAGTGGATTGCTCAGATTCAGCACTGGGAATCAATAAACTGGGCATCCACTCAGAAACCTAATTAGAAAGGTGGTAACTG
>JAPYYA010001847.1:0-14678 GCA_028533165.1 Leontopithecus rosalia | reverse complement strand
GTGTTCTGGTTTTGGGTGTTTTCCTCCTTTTTGTGCTGGTTTCTTCCCATCTTTGTGGATTTATTCACCTGTCGTCTGAGTAGTTGCTGATTTTTCTATTGGGTCTCTGAGTAGAGGCCCAGATTGTTGATGATGAAGTATTTCTGTTTCTTAATATTCCTTCTAACTGTCTAGCCCCTCTGCTGTAAGACTGCTGAGGTGCACTCTGGGCCCTGCTTGCCTGGGGTACACCTGTAGCAGCTGCGGAACAGTGAGGGATGCTACCAGTTTCTTCTTCTATCTTTGTCCCAGAATGATGCCCGCCAAATGTCGGTCTGATCAGTCCTTTTTGAGGTGATTCTTTGGGTATACAGGGGTCAGGGAGCTGCTTGAGGAGATGGTCTGTACTTTATAGGTGCTCAAGTGCTGAGCTGTGAGCTCCATTGTTCATTCAGTGTTGCTAGGCAAGTACGTTTAGGTCTGTTGCGGCAGAACTTATAAAACCCCCTTTTTCCCCTCAGATGCTCTGTCTTGGGGAGTTAGGGCTTTATTTGTGAGTATCTGTTGCGCTGTCCTGCCCAGCTAGGAGGCAGTCTAGTCACTATTTGGCTGCCGAGGCTCTGCCCTGCTGGCGTGAGGTCCGCCCTTTTGCTGTGGGCTCCGTCCTGCTGTTTTGGGCTCCGCCCTACTGATGTAGGCTCTGCCCTGCTGATGTGGGCTCTGCCCTGTTGGTGGAGTCTCTGTGTTATGGCGGGTTGCCTCGGCAATGGCTGACTGCGTCAGCAGTGGGCGAGTACCTCAGTAGGGGCAGCAACGGCTGACTGTGTCAGCAATGGGCGAGTACCTCAGTAGGGGCGGAAGCTCTCGGTAATGGCGGACACCCCTCCCCCACCGAGCTGCACAGCCGTGAGTTCTGCTGTGCCCGCAGTGAAACTCTCAACCCTGAGCACTCCAAATTGCCGTTTTGCTTGTCCCTGTGGGGGTAGGACCCGTTGAGCCTGATCACTTGGCTCCTTGCCTCCGAGCCTTGTTGCCTTTTTTTTTTTGAAGTTGTAGGGTTGACTCTCTTCCTGGTGCCTCAGCCACTGGCTGAAAGGGCACCATGATCTGTGTGATTTCCCGTGCAGTGACCCGCTGTGCTGGCTCACAGTTCACCTCCCAGAAATCTCCTGGTGTGGCTCACCGTCCAAATCCCATTCAATCAGATGAACATGGCAATCTGCCCTCCCAAATCTCAAATTGCCGGTTTAACAGGGCACCCAGACCTGTGTGTTTTGTGCACCATGCTGCTGTGCTGTGATGCTGGCTGCCTGGCCTCGTCAGCAGAGACCACTGCGCTGGCGTCCTGCGTCCCTCCTACACCTGGGCTTTTCCCCACTCTGTGGGCTGTAAAGATCTGTCTGGAAATGCGGTGTGAACTCACCCTCTGCGTCTTGACTGAGAGCTGCAATCTTGAGTTGCTTCTACAGCACCATCTTCCCCAGCTTCAGATTTCTAGATTCTTGATATTTTTTCCAGAATTTACCTACCCATTCCATGTTTCACTCCATCTGGCCTTGAATCTCCCCTGAATGGCTATGTAGCTGTTATACACTAATAAACAATGTAAGAATTGGTATTACTTTGCTTACTAATGGATATTATATAAAGAACCATTAATAAAAGAATCTCAGTCACTCTCAGATTGATGGATGAGATGATTTGAAGCAGGGAGACTTTTGGCTTCCATAAGATAAGATTCTGCCATAGGTGAGGACTCTGCAGGTAAAGGTGATATAATCTAGACCTGCAGGTAGATCTGATACAAACTCATCTATGTGCCCAATATCAGGGCCTTCTCTTCTGTCTATAGCAACTGCTGCCTTCTTTGCAGAATTTCAGCAGCATGCTCCTACTTTCTGCTACCTGCCGTGGCATCTTGAATTTTCAAGTCTCTTTCATTGACAACACATCCCAGTTTGTTTGTTTTCTTTTTTCCAACCACAGGATCTAATCTGAACATTCCTTCTTTTTTTTTTTTTCTTTTGAGACAGAGTTTCGCTCTTGTTACCCAGGCTGGAGTGCAATGGCATGATCTCTGCTCACTGCAAACTCTGCCTTCTGGGTTCAGGCACTTCTCCTGCCTCAGCCTCCCGAGTAGCTGGGATTACAGCACATGCCACCACGCCCAGCTAATTTTTTGTATTTTTAGTAGAGACAGGGTTTCACCATGTTGACCAGGATGGTCTCGATCTCTTGACCTTGTGATCCACCCGCCTCGGCCTCCCAAAGTGCTGGGATTACAGGTGTGAGCCACCGCGCCCGGCCCACATTCCTTCTTATGTAAGTAAGAATGAGACAGCTAAACAAGGTTGGAGGCAGCCAGGAAGAAGATAAGACTAATTGAAAAAGGTTTCATTAAAAAATAAAACATTTCTTCTCATTTCAAATGGGGTGTTCTGCTTGTTGGGGTTTCCACCCGTTCCCTTGAGTACTTGGGTATCAAAGTTGTGTGGGCCCATAGTAGGACCGTTTGCTCTGTTGCCATGGCAATTACAGTCTGACAGTGCTCAGCTCTGTTCCTGTTTTTATTACTATTGTTATTAGTTCCCTGCTCATGGACTTTGGGGTCCTCTCTACATAGATGCATACCCTGGGGAATCACAAAGCCACAGGCACATTTGTAGCATTGGCTTGTCAACTCTTGGATTGATATGACTTTAGCATGTTCCCTTTATCTAGTAAGCAGAATTAAGATGTTTAGACTTACTCCCACAGGAAAGAGGGTCTGAAGAAAATGTCAGCTTTCCACTACAGGCAAGGAGCAGAAAGGAGGGACTGCAGTATCTTCATTTTCATGTACAGAAAACATTTACAGGGGCCAACTGACTGGGGGCTTCCTGCCTGCCACTGGGCAGAGGGACATATTCATTGCCAACCTGCTGGGGTCCTGGACTTATAGCTCTAGACTTCCATTATTGCTGCAGCTATTCATAAATACATTTATAAACAAACATACGAAGAAGTAAATTCACCCTTTAGAGCAATCAGAATGCTTTACATTCTTATCTGGATGTTTCAAAATGTAGCACATACACCTGTCATTCTCTATTCAAATCTGCTTGCACTTTGGTAGGTGACGTTTGCTCAGAAACAGAGCAAAGTTTCAGAAACAATCTTGTTTTCCCTTTAAGTTAATTATATTACTAATCCAATATAGGCAATAATTTTTTTTTCTGATTTTTTAAGTTCAACTATTTTAAAATTAACCATTATTTTTTAATTTACTTATAGACTCAATATGAGTCTTATGCAGCAATCTCATTGCTTTTAAGACCTGAGTTAGGATTTTCTCTGTGTTTGGTCAGGCCTCATTTACTGAACTGAATATAAAGCAGTTATATTGCTTTTGGTCCGATATTATCTTTTAGATCATAACCGTAAGTTCTAGCCATGCGTAAATCTGTTGTCTCTAATGTATATTAGCCTCTCTTCCTGTTTATATTTGTTGTGTTCTGAGTCTGTCCTTCTCCAAAGTGTTCAGTCAAGCAAAATTTGAAGGAAAATAATACTACTATCAATGAAGGAGAGCTTTCATGACTAAAAGTGCTCAGAACTTGAATGCCTACAGGAGCCAAGAAGGTAATGTAAATTCAAGGACTGAGAAAGCATAAAACAGTGTGTACTTAACTGCCTATGCTGCTCCACCTGCTTAGTTATTTCACCTTTAATGCACTGCAGGGACAAGCAGGAAAGAGATGTCTGTAGATACACACATCCTAAAGTCCAGCCTAATGTAGAGAAGCTGTTCTTCCTTCAGGCATTCAAGGCAAATCCCATTTTAGTGCATGTTTTACCTTCCTTAATAGGTATAAGATCCTTGGGGATTGACGTAATTTCTTAATCCCTTCAATGACCCTTTAAACACCCACCCTGGACTCTAAAATCACACCGTGTACCAAACACTGTGCTAGAGATGCAGAAACAAAGGCATCTCATTACAAAGGCAGTCACTAGGGGGTAGCAGGCACATGAGTGACCCATAGGAATTGGGACTGTGTGTTTTTTCCCAGCTCCTAAAACAGAGTCATGTCCATAGTAAGAGCTAATTTGGTGGCCATTGAATTCCATTTCTGCTAACTGGACTGGGTTAGCATCACTGTCTCCACATTGGACTGGGTTAGCACCACTGTCTCCACATTGGACTGGGTTAGCATCACTGTCTCCAGCAAATACTTATGAGAATCCTGTAATTCTTTACGAAGCCAAGGACACCTCTTATTAAAAAGATACCCATGTACAAATTTACATGCATTAAGAGGAAAATTACCAATTGCCATTGACTCTCATTGGTCAGTGAAATCCACTTAAAAGCTTTTTTTGCTAGAACAAGCATACAGTCCCAGATACACTGGAGGTGGGGAGCTGGGAGATGGTGCTAAGCATGGTGACCATTCTAAGTCTCATCCAAGTACAGGGGTCCATACCAGGTCACTCTGGTTGCTCTGAGAATGTCACATTACTTGCTTTTATGTTCTGCCCAATTTATCTGACTAGTCAAATGAATCATTTTGGGGACAGTTTCTCTCTTTTCTGCACTAAGCTCTGAATTTTATTTCTTCAATTCAACTTCCACTTTCCAGATAAATTATGTATATTGGGAATACTAATCTTTTATCTTACCTTATTCAAAAACTTCAATTATGTAGAGGAATAAAAGCTCTGGCTTCCCTGGAATGTCAGTGCTGAATACTTGGCCTATCTGTGTTTTATCCACATCAAATGACCAGGTAAAATTGGAGAAAAATAAAGACTTCAGTTGGAACAAAAGAGAAGCAAAACTAAGCAAAGGTGAATGGCATTATTATATCCATATAGAGGAATGTGCGTGCACGCACACACACACACACACACACACACACACACAGTTTGTGATCTGTACAGATTCTACTATGCCTCTGTAATATTACACGTTGCATGTGGAAAAGGTATCTGGAAACATTCACTTTATGGAGCATTTACTCTGTGCCTCCATGCAAGGCATGTGTACTTTATATCTAATTTAATCTTTATAGAAGCACGTAAGCAGTGGATAATATTTTCCCATTTTAAAGAAGAGGACATTGAGCTTGAAGAGCTTATATAACTTGAAAGTGGTCATTTGGACAGAAAGTTGGAATTTAGATCCCAGAGAGCTGATTAACAAAATATTCCCTTTATACTGCTTAGAGAGATCTTATTGGGGAGTGTATTTTGGAGCCGCGCTACTCAAAGTATCTGGTCTATGAGCTGTTGACCCATTGGCAGCTGCAATGATTCAAGGAGCTTGCACTCAGGATCCCAGTGCCTCCTTCACTGACAAAATCGGCTGAAGTAAAAACAGATGCTTAGTTACATGATTGATTTACAGTCTGGCTTAGGCTTCTTATTTCATCACAAATAAAAGTTCATAAGTATTTCACAGGCAAATGCCAACCTGCAGACCACACTTTGAGAAGCCCTGGACTTGGCTATTATGGTCCTCTTACCCAGCAAAAATTACTAGCCATTCACTGTGTCAGTGAAGATGCCTGGTGGACCACTCTCCTGGCATATGGGAGACTGGGGAACATATGGAAGATTAGGGAGCTACAGTTTCATATTTATATGAGTTTACCTTTTTGAAAATAGTTTTGATTTGTGTCTTATCCCCATCATCTTGCAAGAAAACTGGATGTACTTGAATGAGCTGCTGTGGGGCTTGGAGTTCTAAGTAAAGGTTAGGATTGATATACTGGTTTTCACTGGCGTGACTATACCAATTGCTAGTGTATTACAAGACTCCCATAACTGTGGGTGAATGGCCCTGCTCATGCCCACCAAGTGAATCCCCCACCCACTACTTCGCTATCCTATTCTTCCCCACACCTCTTCCATGATCCTCCAGGACCTTACTGAGACTCAGAATCTAAAGGGTTAAATGGAACTCAAGTGCCATTGCTGTGGCCAGCTTCTGTTCTAATTGGTCCTTGTCCTTTTCCTTTGAGTTTCTCAAATTGATATATGTAACCATAGATTACAGCAGCACCTTCCTCCTCCTTCTCCCAGTCTGTGGTCTCAGAAGGGAAGTTCAGAATTAGGTCTGACAGAACCCATAGAGACCCAGGTTTAGAGAGATTACTCCTGCTAGTCACCACACAAGGTAGCTGCAGGTAGGTTTCAGAAGCCAGGGTGTGTAGCTTAGGGAGCAAAGGGCCAGAGAAGGTGAGTGCAGGGGACAGTGGTCACAACAGAGAAGGAGGGAGGCAGGCTGCTATTGCCAACACTGGGCTTGTGCATGTTTCTGGTGCCATATGGATTTTTGGTGGAGACATGAGAAAAGAAAGAGGAAATATGGAAAGGTAGAACGTAGGGGGAATATAATTTATAAGAAAGGATGACCTCCTGATCTGCAAAAGTTCTTGGTAAACAAATACATGAAGTGTAAAGCCTCTATTGAAATGGCCATTTTAATAGAGTCAGGGGACTACTTCCGTCACTCTGGCTTTACTGGTACTTAACTATGTAACTTTTTTAATGCAGTTTATGCATCTACAAAACAGAGAGTTTGTCTTGATCAGATCTAGGCTATTTAATCATACAGTCTCTGTTTCATATTTACCCTCTAAGTGCATGCTCTAGAAAGACATGGAAATGTAATCACAGAGGGTCTAGCTGTCTGCTGTGGCCATTTATGGCGTAGGGACAATTTCACCAATGAAACACCCAAAGGAAGGTCCAGCATAGAAATGAAGGCTACATTTGAAGTCTAGCCCACACCTTCAGCCCTGTTGTGCCAGTGAATACATGGCCTTTTTGCAGTTACTAAGGAAACAATTGTCAGTAATGGATTAGAAACTTGGGCTGAAAGGACACACACAGAGGGGGCTTTGTACGGAGGAGCCCATCAGATGAGATCTGGCAGAGACACCAACATGCTTAGTGATTGATCCAGTCCTCAGCATGAAAGCATTAGAGTCCATTTGATGGGGTCGATAAGTGGAGAAGCCACAGAGTCCATCCACCAGCCCTCACGCTTTCTTCTCTCCTACCTATTAGAGTTCACAGATCTGCATGGCCAGATGGACTCAGTTTTAACTTCTCTGTTGGGGGCTTGTCAAGGCAGGGGATATACACACTTAATTCAAGTTCAGATGCTCTCCAAACCTGTTTAAAACTCCAAAAGTCACTCTTTCAACTCATGCTGGCTCTTTGTAAAGGTTCTCAGAACGTTTGGAGGGACAATGCTAGGGAAATAGATGTCTCATTGCTATATCGTCACTGACTTTTTGCAGGTGTTTACCTCCCCTGCCAAGTAGACACAAGCCTAGTGACCCAAAAAAAGTTCCTGGGATGGAAAAAGTAGGAAGCTAAGAAACGAGATAGGCCTAACCAGCTTGTTCCCTTGCCCTTTGTTATTATGAATATTTAAATTAAAATACTAAATTTAAATTTAAGGATTTATAAAAGTTAAATTTAATTTTATTTATAAATTTAAAATCACATATTATGTAAAATAACATCTTAATTCAGATATGCTTTTTTCAGGCTTACATGCATTGCCTAAGGAAAGAATGAGTGGCAAAAAAAATGTAATTTGTGGAATTAAAAAAATAAGGAAAATGCACAAAGAAAATATTAAAGCATGCATTTCTATCCAGTTAACATCTTTGTGCCCATATGTCATTTAAACAATTTAGAGTAAAGTTGAGATCATGAAGGATGTAGCATACTATAGTCCATTGTACTTTTTTTTTGAGACGGAGTTTTCGTTACCCAGGCTGGAGTGCAATGGCGTGATCTCAGCTCGGGGCAACCTCCGCCTCCTGGGTTCAAGCAGTTCTCCTGCCTCAGCCTCCCGAGTAGCTGGGATTACAGGCACGCACCACCATGCCCAGCTAATTTTTTGTATTTTTAGTAGAGATGGGGTTTCACCATATTGACCAGATGGTCTTGATCTCTTGACCTCGTGATCCACCCGCTTCGGCCTCCCAAAGTGCTGGGATTATAGGCTTAAGCCACTGAGTCCATTGTACTTTAACATCGTATTATGATTATATCCCTATGACGTTGCCAGTTTGAAACACATTATGATGTCACTATTTCCACGGTGTGAATTCTCTCAAGTTTATTTGAGTAGTAATAGAGTGGTGCACATTGCGGATTTTCTCTGTTGCTCATCTTATGATTATTTCCTTAATATTAAATTCTGAAGTTTGTACTGCTAACTCCAAGAGTTTAAACACTTTTAAAACTTTTGAAGGCCGGACGCGGTGGCTCAAGCCTGTAATCCCAGCACTTTGGGAGGCCGAAGCGGGTGGATCACGAGGTCAAGAGATCAAGACCATCCTGGTCAACATGGTGAAACCCTGTCTCTACTAAAAATACAAAAAATTAGCTGGGCGTGGTGGCGTGTGCCTGTAATCCCAGCTACTCGGGAGGCTGAGGCAGGAGAATTGCTTGAACCCAGGAGGCGGAGGTTGCGGTGAGCCGAGATCGCGCCATTGCACTCCAGCCTGGGTAACAACAGCGAAACTCCGTCTCAAAAAAAAAAAAAAAAAAAAAATTGAAATACGCTTCCGAATTTTCCTCAGAAAGACTGCAGTGGTATGTAATTTCGCCAGTGATAGAATGTAACAGCGACTGTTTCCAGTCCATTTCCAGCAGACGATTATAATCTGGGGGCTGACGGTAAGCCTGAGATGAGAAGGGAATCATAGTATTGCGTTGTTACATTAATCTACATTTTATATCAAAGCAAATTAACATTTTTTCTCTATTCTGTTTATTTTGTTTCCATTTTAGTTTAGTTTGTGGTATTTCAGGCTATTGAGATATATTCAAATTTTATATACCAATCGTTACTATTTTCCTTTATAATTTATTCCTTTGAAAATATGCATTGAGAAAACTTCTCCTGGCTTGGAGATGATAAAACATTAATATATTCTATTCCTTTTATCATTAAATTTAACTCTTTAATCAAAGTATTTTTTTTATATCTGGGGTAAGATTTTTCCCTCAAATATTAACCAACAACTTTTGAATTTTTCTTTATCATAGTCCTTTTCCAGGTGCCTGAAGGGCTCCTCTGTCAAATACAAACCTTTATTCAACCCAAGATTTGTGTGCCTTCTGTATTCTTCCTTTGATCTGCCTGCCATGTTTTTTTAATCCATACCAAAACATTTAATCATCATTGCCTTCAAGAGCTTTTTCTTATCTGAATAGGAAAACCCTTGTTAATAGTTTTTACTTTTTATTCTGCGACATTCTTGCCATGTATTCTTCCAGAGGGGAATTTGTTTTCCAAGTGTGAAAATCCCCAGTGGTGTTCTGATTTCCTTTGCTTTGATAGACTAATAGGAGGAGAATCGATGTTGTGTGGTCATGGGCCTTGCTTTCCCAGAATTTATTTACATGTTCCTTGCTGTCTCTTGGTCCTAGGATTTGTAACATAACCCTTGGGATATTTATTATTAATTTCATTCTCAGATATTTTATAGTTCTGTTGCTATTGTGAATGGAATTTTTATTGTACTTAACTTATTTTGCTAGTTTACACAAACAAAATTGATTTTTGTATATTTAATTTGTAACCTATCTAGTTATTCAGTTGTTGCCCATATCTGATACATTCTTTCAGTTGATTTCTTTGGTTTGTTTTAGGATATAATCAGTCTTCAAATAATAATAGTGTGATTCTTCCTTTTTAATATGTCTGACTTATTTTGTTCTCATCTTATTGAATTGTTTGGGTCATGCCAAATAATAGTGGTGAAAGCAGGCCCTATTTTTGGCGATAGTTTTAACAAGGACTGTGTTAATGTCAAGTCCAATTTTAACAATTGGTTTTACACAAGCATTTGGTGCTGTTATTGATCATAATAAGTACTTACATAATACGCAATGGGCCAACCACTGATCTCAATTTATGTATTAATTCACTGAATTATCTCAGCAGCTCCGTGAGTTGGATATAATTATGCTATTGCAATTATTATTTCCATTACATAGATAAAAAAAACCAAGACACTGAGAAGTCAAAGGGTTTCCCCAGACCCTGCAGTTAGAAGTGGAAGCACTAGGATTAGAAGCCCAACTTGGGACTTATATGGGTCTTGGGGCCTGTGTTTACACCCGCCATGCCAGGCTGTCTTCTCAGGTTTACAGATAATCCTGGTGGGCTCATATGAGATGACTTGTATCAGACATAGATGCATCCATCTAGAAGTTCCTGCTATTTTCTTCTGTTTTCTGCCCTTTGTCGTGATATGTTCAAGTATATTAATACCTATATTAGCAGATTTCCTAATGATACCATCATCATGCCATTATTAAAAAATACTCCCTAGATCATGTATTTTTTATATATTTTTATTTCTGAACATAAATTACTTTTCTTGAATTGAGATATCTATCTATCTATCGATCTATCTGTCTATCATCTATCTATGAATTTGACTTGCTGCTCTGTTTATGTGTTAAAATTACAGTAAGTTTTTGGTATGAGGATTATATTAATCTTTTTAAAGAAATTATGAAGCTTGTTTATGATGTGGTTTGCATTCAAATCTTCCCCTTCTCTCAGTTTGTCTTCCTGAGGCTCTTAGCCATAACATTTTTGAGGTGCAGTACTTTTTCTTCAAAATTACATATATCTTGCTCACTGTCTTAGATATTAGTATAATGAATAATTATTAGACTGTTTAATTTTAGTTATTTATAGGGCTCTCAATCCTTTTTCCTTTCTTTAATTATATTCCAAATACTTGGAGATCCTATTTGATATATAAACCCAGATACTTTTTGGACCATAAGTGAGTAATCTCTTCCTTCTCTTCATCCTCCTTTCCTTCCTTTTCCTTCATCTTGGCTTCTGCAATTACTGCCATACTATCTGAGTCTGAAATTCCAAATGGGAGCATAGCACTTTTCCCTAATCTCTTCTAAAATTCCTATTAATATATTTAGCTCATCATTTTTTATCTAATCTATTGTGTTAGTCAGTTTTGCATTGCTATAAAGGAATACCCGAGAGTGGATAATTTATAAAGAAAAGAGGTTTATTTGGCTTACAGTTCTGCAGGCCATATAAGCATGGCCACAGTATCAGCTCAGCTTCTGGAGAGGCCTCAGGGAGCTTTCTCTCATGGCAGAGGTGAAGCAGGAGCACGCATGTTGCATGGTGAGAACAGGAGCAAGAGAGAGAGAAGCAGGTGCCAGGCACCTTTAAACAGCCACTTTGCATGAACTATTCACTCATCCCCATGGGGAGGGCACCAAGCCATCCATGAGGGATCACCTCCGTGATCCAAACACCTCCCACCAGGCCCCACCCCCAACACTGGGGATCACGTTTCAACATGAGATTAGGAGGGGACAGATATTCAAATCACATCATCTACTCTTGAGATCTTGGAAAATTTCTTGAAGTTGTCTTCTCTGTAATATATTGTATTTTCTACATTGAACAATCTAACTCACGATTTTGGCTTTTAATTTAGAAATTGTATTTTCCTTTTCTTTTGAGACAGAGTCTCGCCCTGTCAACAAGCTGGAGTGCAATGGCACGATCTTGGTTTATTGCAACCTCTGCCTCCTGGCTTCAAGTGATTCCCTTGCCTCAGTCTCACAAGTAGCTGGGACTACAGGTGCATGTCACCATGCCCGGCTAGCTTCAGACAAGGTTTCGCCATGTTAGCCAGGATGATCTAGATCTCCTGACCTGTGATCCACCCACCTCAGCCTCCCAAAGTGTTGGGATTACAGGCGTGAGCCACTCCGCCCAGCCTAGAAATTGTATTTTTCGTCTCAATAGTGCAGTCACTTGTAATTTCTTATTGTTTCCTTTTTGTGCCTTTTAATGTACTCTTACCAATGCAATATACTCATTTCTTTCAGGAAATATAAACAAATTTCCCGATTTTTCCCATTTCTGGCAGTAAATCTATTTCATAAAAAGACATTTGCTTGGTATCTTCAGAGTAGCCCCCTTTTATCTGCAATATTTCTTTATAGATTTAACATCTTTTCTCTGTGCATGTTTACAAAGGATGTTTAGTGATGCTCTGTTTTATAAAAAGTGATTGCCAGAGGTGGTTGTAAGACTTTGGGGGCAGATACTAAACCCTATTCACTTATAACTTGGATTTTGTGACAAAGACAAAGGCCCAGGCAAGTCTGAGGATTGATTTGCTACCATCACGCAAAGCCAGGACCTCCAGAAATGACAACCGTGGTCACGGAATTAGTAAAGCCAAAATCTGCAAAGGGACAATGTGGGCATATTTGACTTTTTTGGCCATGGCTTTGGGTAGAGCAGTAAAAATAGGGCAAAGTCTTCATTCATAATTTCTAAACCCAGCCCTATATTCAAGCAGATTTGGAATCATAATTCAAATGTACCTGTAGCCCAAAAGACCTCAAGTCAAAAATGCTGTCTATAGTGGTCCCTGATTGATAGTGTCCTCAAATACTTAGGGGAGAAAAATAATAGTTTCAACTGGAGAAAAGAGCACTAAAACCAAGCTACAAAAACAGACTTCAATGTTCAAAAAAGTTTAGAATTTTAAAAATTATGAAATAATTTAGCAAGCAGACCTACACTATTGACATGCAACAGAAAAATCAAACTAATGAATGATGCCCACACTGCATATGCAGGAATAATCAGGTATGGTAATATAAAATAACCATGTTTATACATTTTTCAGAAACAGTTTTGAGATGAATAAGTTTGCAAGTAGATTCAATCTAGTTGGAGAAACAGTTATTAATATGGAACAAAAATATGAAAAAAGATCAGAATTCACTACAGTGAAACAAAGAAATAGAAAATAAGAAAGTAAGGTTAAGAGATGTGGAGGACAGAGGGAAAGTAGAACACATATATTGAATATTAATTTATCTTTGATTTCCTTGAAAGAAATAAGGGAGAGGCAATATTCAAAAAGATCACGGATGACATTTTTCTAGAATTATCGAAGCATACTAATTATCCTGTCAATACATTCCAAATAAAACAAATGAAAATAAATTTAAATCTACTTCAGAAAATCCAAGATGAAGAGAAGATCCTAAAAACTGCTAACCTGAATTCCACCACTCATTCGTAGGCATATATAACTTTTAAAACATTTTTTCCAGGTAGCAATAATTTCTTAAAAGTTTTCTTTAAAATTGCTTAATATGTGAATATCTTCTTGATGAGATCATAGACCCCCTTCTTCTGCAGATGCTTATGTTTGCTTGGCAAACTATGGCAGTAGAGTCTGAAAGAAGTGTGTGTGGAAGGGAGTGGGGTCTGACGATCGTCACCTTTGCTTTCATTGCCAACCCTTCGGCATAAATTGCATGACTGCATGCTTTGTACCTTGATTTCATTCAACTTTATTTAAATCATAAGCATTTTTCATATTGCTAAATGGTTGTTATAATTATAATTTTAATAGCTTCCTTATAGTTCATCAAATTTATTCCATTACAATTTCCTTAATCATTCCTCCTTTATTAGACACTTATGGTTTATTTCCCTCAAATTTGGATCATTATATCTAATACTGTCATAATAGACATTTGTATGCCTATAGCTTCTCTTTTATTTTGGTTCAGTGTATTAGGAAGGGTTCTCTGAAGGGACGTTACTGTGTCAAATGTTATGGAGCCACTGCCCTGAAGCTGTCAGTAAAGTTACACTTCCCCCAGGTATTTTCATATGGGCCAGATTCAGCATGAGGGTCACCACTAAGTATTATAAGTTTAGAATATAGGCCGAGTGCCGTGGCTCACACTTGTAATCTCAACATTTTGGGAGGCTCAGCCAGGCGAATCACCTGAGGTCAGGATTTTAAGGCCAGCCTGGCCAACATGGTGAAACACTGTCTCTACTCAAAATACAAAAATTAGCTGGGCGTGCTGGCCGTCATCTGTAATCCCAGCTACTCAGCAGGCTGAGGCAGGAGAATTGCTTGAACTCAGGAGGCAGAGTTTGCAGTGAGTTGAGATCCTGCTGCTGCATTCCAGCCTGGTCGAGGAGAGTGAAACTCCAACTCAAAAAAAATGTGTGTGTGTGTGTGTGTGTGTGTGTGCGTGTGTGTGTGTGTGTGTGTGTGTGTGTGTAGTCAATATGCAGAGTGTAGAAGGCATTTTTATTTAAATAATGAAATGGAACATTTCCCCACATTTGCTTATTAATTTTTTTCTCTTTTGCTCACCAATTATCAGTACTTAGGTTATTTAAACATCTTTTTTGGACCTGAAGTTTGTCTTACAGATATCTAACATAGATATTCTTCTTTTGTGGCGAGTTATCAAGAAAAGCTGTTGAAAAACACACAGAGGGTTGTGCTGGTAAGCTTTGCTTACTAGTACAATGCATAGATAGGGACCTATGTCTCCTAGCAGCATTGGTTTTAGAATACTAGGGCGTTAGCCACTGTCGGCTGGCTTGACACTCATTTCTAACCCTCTTCTCTCTTACCTGCCTCTTTTAAAGAGGTTGCACACTGAGGTCTATTGGGGGAAATAGGGGAGGGACAGCGGGGGGGGGAGCGGGGGAGGGATGGCATGGGGAGAAATGCCAAATATGGGTGAGGGGGCAGAAGGCAGCAAAACACACTGCCACGTGTGTACCTATGCAACTATCTTGCATGTTCTGCACATGTACCCCAAAACCTAAAATGCAATAAAAATTTAAAAAA
>JAPYYA010001846.1:0-14678 GCA_028533165.1 Leontopithecus rosalia | reverse complement strand
TGTCCCTGGGGGGCTGGAACCCATCGAGCCTGATCACTTGGCTCCCTGCCTCCGAGCCTTTTTGCTTTTTTTTTTTTTTTTAAGTTGTAGGGTTGACTCTCTCCCAGGTGCCTCAGCCGCTGGCTGAAAGGGCTCCGGGATCTGTGTGATTTCCCGTGCAGCCACCCACTGCGCTGGTTCACAATTCACCTCCCAGAAATCTCCCGGTCTGGTTCACCATCCAACACCCGTTCAATCAGATGAACATAGCAATCTGCCCTCCCAAGTCTCAAATTGCCGGTTTAACAGGGCACCCAGACCCGTGTGTTTCATGCACCGTGCCGCTGCGGTGGCGCTGGCTTCTTGGCCGCGCCAGCGGAGAGCGCTGCGCTTGAGTCCTGCGTGCCTCTTACACCTGGGCTTTTCCCCCGCTCTGTGGACTATAAAGATCCGTCTGAAAATGCGGTGTTTGCTCACCTTTTGCGTCTTGACTGAGAGCTGCAGTGGTGAGTTGCTTCTAGAGTGCCATCTTCCTCTCGATCTCCTCTGATGGTATTTTCATTGGGTTTGCCTAGAGTTTATAAATCAACTTAGAAACGATTATCATTTTTATGATGTGAATGCTTTCCATCTAAGAACACGGTATCTGATGACATTTTTTATGACCTCACCAGATTAGGGAGTTGATGAAATGATCTGTGTAATCATGCAGCCAAGCACCACTGGGTCTTACAAATCCTCCTGAACCCATCCCTATGCTACCTCCTCCAGGTAGCCTGCTTGGTTTTCTAGGGAAATGATCTCTCCATTCTCTACATATCTTATGGTTCACATTCACAATTTTGACCATAGGTTCTATCTGCATATATGTGTACTCTATTATCCCTTCTGGGCTAAGAGTTCTCTGGGAACTGGGTATGTATGGTAAATCCCAATAATACTAACAAATGCTAAGCTAAGAGTGGAGTCTCCAAGCAGGGCTTTTCATACCCATTTTCCCACAGCCTTTCCCAGTTATCTCACAGCCAAAGCTAGCCCATGTGCTTGGTCAGCCTGGAAATTAAAAAAATTCCAGTTTAGTTGCTAACATTTGAAAATTCTGAGATTTAACCCCAAAATATAAATGTTCAGATTCTTTAAATGTTAAAGAAGTTTGGCTGGGCACAGTGGCTCATACCTGTAATAGCACTTTGGGAGGCCAAGGTGGGCTGATTACTTTAGCCTAAAAATTCAAGACCAGCCTGGGAAACATAGCAAAACCCTGTCTCTACAAAAAATACAAAAATTAGGTGTATGTGGTGGTGCATACCTGTAGTCCTAGCTACTCAGGAGGCTGAGGTGAGAGGATCAACAGCCTGGGAAGGCAAGGCTGCAGTGAGCTGTGATTACACCACTGCACTACAGCCTGGGCAATAGGGAGAGCCAGTCTCAAAAGAAAAGAGAAAAAAGAAAGAAAAGAAAAATTATAAGAAGTTCTGACCATGTTGGGCCACATTTTTATATGGCAACAACCAGTTGGAGTTGAGTACAAGCATAGGTCAGAGATACTGTGGGTTCACTTCCAGACCACTGCAATAAAGCAAATATTTCAATAAAGTGAGTCTCACATTATTTTTGTTTTCCAATAAAAAAGTTATGTTTATACTATATTACGTAAAAAGTTATGTTTACACTATACTGTAATCTAGTAAATGTCCAATAGTACTATGTCTAAAAAAAGTACATACCTTAATTAAATACTTTATTGCTAAAAAATACAAATGATCATCTGAGCTCTCAGCAAGTTGCAACCTTTTTTTTTTTAATATACTTTAAGTTCGGGGATACATGTGCAGAATGTGCAGGTTTGTTACATAGGTATACATGTGCCATGGTGGTTTGCTGCACCCATCAACCCATCATCTACATTAGGTATTTCTCCTAATGTATCCTTCCCCTTGTCCCCCACCTCCTGAAGAAACCCTAGTATGTGTGTGATGTTTCACTCTCTGTGTCCATGTGTTTTTATTGCTCAACTCCTACTTATACATGAGAACATGCAGTGTTTGGTTTTCTCTTCCTGTGTTAGTTTGCTGAGAATGATGGCATCCATATTCATCCATGTCCCTGCAAAGGACATAGACTCTTTCTTTTTTATAGCTGCATAGTATTCCATAATGTATTTGTGCCACATTTTCTTTATACAGTCTATCATTGATAGGCATTTGGGTTGGCTCCAAGTCTTTGCTATTATAAATAGTGGTGCAATAAACATACATGTGTATGTATCTTTATAGTAGAATGATTTATAATCCTTTGGGTATATACCCAGGAATAGGATTGCTGGGTCAAATGGTATTTCTGATTCTAGATCCTTAAGGAATTGCCACACTGTCTTCCCCAATGGTTTAACTAATTTACATTCCCACCAACAGTGTAAAAGCGTTCCTATTTCTCCACATCCTCTCCAGCATCTGTTGTTTCCTGACTTCTTAATGATTTCCACTTTAACTAGTTTGAGATGATATCTTATTGTGGTTTTGATTTGCATTTCTCTAAAGACCAGTCATCATGAGCTTTTTTTCATATGCTTTTTGGCCACATAAATGTCTTCTTTTGAGATGTGTCTATTCATATCTGTCACCCATATTTTGATGGGGTTGGTTTTTTCTTGTAAATTTGTTTAAGTTCCTTGTAGAGTCTGGATACTAGACCTTTGTCAGATGGATAGATTGCAAAAACTTTCTCCCAGTTTGTAGGTTGCCTGTTCATTCTGATGATAGTTTCTTTTGTTGTGCAGAAGCTCTTTAGTTTAATTAGATTCCATTGGTCAATTTTGGCTTTTGTTGCCATTACTTTTGGTGTTTGTCATGAAGTCTTTGCCCATGCCTATGTCCTGAATGGTATTGCCTAGGTTTTCTTCTAGGGTTTTTATAGTTTCAGTTCTTACATTTAAGTCTTTAATCCCATCTTGAGTTAATTTTTGCAGATGGTGTAAGGAAGGGGTCCAGTTTCAGTGTTTTGCATATGGCTAGCCAGTTTTCCCAACACCATTTATTAAATAGGGGATCCTTTTCCCATTGCTTGTTTTTGTCAGGTTTTTCAAAGATCAGATGGTTGTAGATGTGTGGTGTGATTTCTGAGGCCTCTGTTCTGTTCCATTGGTTTATATATCTCTTTTGGTACAGTACCATGCTGTTTTGGTTACTGTAGCATTGTAGTATAGTTTGAAGTCAGGTAGCGTGATGCCTCCAGCTTTGTTCTTTTTGCTTATGATTGTCTTGGCTATATGGACTCTTTTTTGGTTCCATATGAAATTTAAACTAGTTTTTTCTAATTTTGTGAAGAAAGTCAATGGTAGCTTTATGGGAATAGCATTAAATCTACAAATTACTTTGAGCAGTATAGCCATTTCATAATACTGATTCTTACTATCCACAAGCATGTAATGTTTTTCCATTTATTTGTGTCCTCTCTTATTTCCTTGAGCAGTGGTTTGTAGTTCTCCATGAAGAGGTCCTTTACTTCTCCTCTAAGTTGTATTCCTAAGTATTTTATTCTCTTTGTAGCCGTTGTGAAGGGAGTTCACTCATGATTTGGCTATTTGTCTATTATTGGTATGTAGAAATGCTTGTGATTTTTCCACATTGATTTTGAATCCTGAGTCTTTGCTGAAGTTGCCTGTTGGCTTAAGGAGTTTTGGGGCTGAGATGATGGGGTTTTCTAAATATACAATCATGTTATCTGCAAGCAGAGACGATTTGACTACCTCTCTTCCTATTTGAATATGCATTATTTCTTTCTCTTGCCTGATTGCCCTGGTCAGAATTTCCAATACTATGTTGAATAGGAGTGGTGAGAGAGGGCATCTTTGTCTTGTGCCAATTTTCGAAGGGAATGCTTCCAGCTTTTGCCAATTCAGTGTGATATTGGCATATGTTTGTCATAAATAGCTCTTATTATTTTGATATATGTTCCATCAATACCTAGTTTATTGAGTGTTCTTAGCATGAAGGGGCATTGAATTTTATCAAAGGTGTTTTCTGTATCTATTGAGATAATCATGTGGTTTTTGTCATTCGTTATGTTTATCTGATGAATTACGTTTATTAATTTGTGTATGTTGAACCTGCCTCGTATCCCAAGGATGAAGCCAACTTGATCGTGGTGGATAAGCTTTTTGATATGCTGCTGGATAGTTTGCCAGTATTTTACTGAGGATTTTCACATAGATGTTCATCATGGATATTGACCTAAAATTTTCTTTTTTTGTTCTATCTCTGCCAGGTTTTGGTATTGGGATGATGTTGGCTTTATAAAATGAGTTAGGTATGAGTCCCTCTTTTTCTATTGTTTGGAATACTTTCAGAAGGAATGGTACCAGCTCCTCTTTGTACCTCTGTTCGGCTGTGAATCCATCTTGTCCTGGGCTTTTTTTTGGTTGGTAGGCTATTAACTACTGCCTCAATTCCAGATCTTGCTATTGGTCTATTCAGGGATTCAACTTCTTTCTGGTTTAGTCTTGGAAGGGTGTACATGTCCAGGAATTTATCCATTTCTTCTAGATTTTCTAGTTTATTTGTGTAGAGGTTTTTATAGTATCCTCTGATAGTTGTTTGTATTTCTGTGGGATCTGTGGTGATATTCTCTTTATCATTTTTTATTGTGTCTATTTGATTCTTCTCTTTTCTTCTTTATTAGTCTGGCTAGTGGTCTATCTATTTTGTTAATCTTTTCCGAAAACCAATTCCTGGATTCATTGATTTTTTGAAGCGGTTTTTTATGTCTCTATCTCCTTCAATTCTGCTCTGATCTTAGTTATTTCTTGTATTCTGCTAGCTTTTGAATTTGTTTGCTCTTGCTTCTCTAGTTATTTTAATTGTGATGTTAGGGTGCTGATTTTAGAACTTTACTGCTTTCTCCTGTGGGCATTTAGTGCTATAAATTTCCATCTTAACACTGCTTTAGCTGTGTCCCAGAGATTCTGGTACATGGTATCTTTTTTCCCATTGGTTTCAGAGAACTTATTTATTTCTGCCTTAATTTTGCTATTTATAAAGTAATCATTCAGGAGCAGGTTGTCCAGTTTCCATGTAGTTTGTGGTTTTGAGTGAGTTCCTTAATCCTGAGTTCTAATTTGATTGTACTGTTGTCTGAGAGATGGTTTGTTATGATTGCCATTGTTTTGCATTTGCTGAGGAGTGTTTTACTTCCAATTATCTGGTCAGTTGTAGAATAAGTGCGATGTGGTGCTGGGAAGAATGTATATTCTGTTGATTTGGAGTGGAGAGTTCTGTAACTGTCTATTAGGTCTGCTTGGTCCAGAGCTGAGTTCAAGTCCTGAATATCCTTGTTAATTTCTGTCTTGTTATCTGTCTAATATTGACAGTGGCGTGTTAAAGTCTCCCACTATTAATGTGTGGGAGTCTAAGTCTCTTTGTAGGTCTCTAAGAACTTGCTCTGTGAATCTGGATGCTCCTGTTTTGGGTGCATGTATATTTAGGATAGTAAGCTCTTCTTGTTGCATGGATCCCTTTACCATTATATAATGTCCTTCTGTGTCTCTTTTGATCTTTGTTGGTTTAAAGTCTGTTTTATCGTAGACTAGAATTGCAACCCCTGCTTTTTTTGCTTTCCATTTGCTTGGTAAATGTTCCTCCATCCCTTTATTTTGAGTCTATGTGTGTCTTTGCACATGAGATGGGTCTCCTGAATATAGCACGCCAATGGGTCTTGACTATCCAGTTTGCATCTGTGTCTTTTAATTAGGTCATTTATTCTATTTACATTTAAGGTTAATATTGTTATGTGTGAATCTGATCCTATCATTATGATGCTAGCCGGTTACTGCTTGTACTGGTTTTTCTTTTCCATATTTAGTGCTGCCTTCAGGAGCTCTTGTAAGGCAGGCCTGGTGGTGACAAAATCCCTCAGCATTTGCTTCTGTGTAAAGGATTTTATTTCTCCTTCACTTATGAAGCTTAGTTTGGCTACATATGAAATTCTGGGTTGAAAATTCTTTACTTTAAGAATGTTGAATATTGGGCCCCACTCTCTTCTGGCTTGCAGGGTTTCTGCAGAGAGATCTGCTGTGAGTCTGATGGGCTTCCGTTTGTGGGTAACCTGACTTCTCTGGCGGCCCTTAACATTTTTTCTTTATTTCAACCTTGGTGAATCTGATGATTATGTGTCTTGGGGTTGCTCTTCTTGATGAGTATCTTAGTCGTGTTCTCTGTATTTCCTGAATTTGAATGTTGGCCTGTCTTGCTAGGTTTGGGAAGTTCTCCTGGATAACATCCTAAAGTGTGTTTTCCAACTTGGTTCCATTCTCTCTGTCACTTTCAGATACACAAATCAAATGTAGGTTTGGTCTTTTCACATAGTCTCATATTTCTTGGAGGCTCTGTATCTTCCTTTTCATTCTTCTTTCTCTAATCTTGTCTTCACGCTTTTTAAAATTGAGTTGATCTTCAATCTCTGATATCCTTCCTTCTGCTTGATGGATTTGGCTATTGATACTTGTGTTTGCTTCACGAATTTCTCGTGCACTTTTTTCAGCTCCATCAGGTAATTTATGGTTTTCTCTAAACTGATTATTTTAGTTGGCAGTTCCTATAACCTTTACCAAGGTTCTTAGCTTCCTTGCATTCTGTTAGAACATGCTTCTTTAGCTTGGAGGAGTTTGTCATTACCCACATTCTGAAGCCTACATCTGTCAATTCATCAAATTCATTCTCTGTCCAGGTTTGTTTCCTTGCTGGCAAGGAGTTGTGATCCTTTGGAGGAGAAGAGGCATTCTGGTTTTTAGAATTTTCAGCATTTTTGCACCGTTTTTTCTCATTTTCATGGATTTATCCACCTTTGATCTTTGATGCTAATGACCTTTGGATGGGGTTTTTGTGTGGGCATCCTTTTTGTTGATGTTGATGTTATTGCTTTCTGTTGGTTTTCCTTCTAACAGTCAGGCCCTTTTTCTCCAGGTCTGCTGGAGTTTGCTGGAGGTCCACTCCAGACCCTGTTTGGGTATCACCAGTGGAGGCTGTAGAACAGCAAAGATTGCTGTCTGCTCCTTTCTCTGGAAGCTTTGTCTCAGAGGGGTACCTGCCAGATGCTGGCCAGAGCTCTCCTGTATGAGGTGTCTGTCCACCCCTGCTGGGAGGTGTCTTCCAGTTAGCAGGCACCGGGGTCAGAGACCCACTTGAGGAGGCAGTCTGTCACTTAGCTTGAACATGGTGCTGGGAGATTCACTGCTCTCTTTAGAACCAGCAGGCAAGAATGTTTAAGTCTGCTGAAGCTGCACCCATGGCTGCCTCTCCCCCCAGGTGCTCTGTCCCAGGAAGATGGGAGTTTTCTCTAAAAGCCCTTGACTAGGGCTGCTGCCTTTCATTCAGAGATGCCCTGCCTAGAGAAGAGGAATCTAGAGAGGCAGTCTGACTACAGCAGCTTTGCCCAGTCTGAACTTCCCAGCAGCTTTGTTTATACTGCGAGGGAAAAACTGCCTGCTCAAGCCTCAGTAATGGTGGACGCCCCTCCCCTGACCAAGCTAGAGTGTCCCAAGTCAACTTTAGACTGCTGTGCTGGCAGCGAGAATTTCAAGCTAGTGGATCTTACTTAGCTTGCTAGCTCCACGGGGATGGAATTCACTGAGCTAGACCACTTGGCTCCCTGGCTTCAGCCCCCTTTCCAGGGGAGAGGATGGTTCTGTCTCACTGGCGTTCCAGGTACCACTGGGGTATGAAAAAAACTCCTGCAGCTAGCTGTGTGTTTGCCCAACAGCTGCCCAGTTTTGTGTTTGAAATCCAGGGCTCTGGTGGTGTAGTACCTGAGGGAATCTCTTAGTCTGCGGGTTGTGAAAACTGTGGGAAGAGTGTAATATCTGGGCTGGATAGTCCCTCTGCACAGTCCTCATGGCTTCCCTTGGCTAGGGAAGGGAGTTCTGTGACCCCTTGAGCTTTCTTGGTGAGACGATGCCCCACCCTGCTTCATGGGCAGCACCCACTGTCTAACTAGTCCCAATGAGATAAGCTGGGTACCTCAGTTGGATATCTAGAAATCACCCGCCTTCTGCGTTGGTCTCACTGGCAGCTGCAGATCGGAGCTTTTGCTATTCTGCCATATCTTGGCAGATCCCCAGGTGAATGTGCTCGAGTTGTAATCTTTTAACTGGTAGAGGGCGTTGCCTTGGTATTGATGCTGATGGAGCAGGGTAGTGGTAGCTGAAGGTTGGGGTGGCTGTGACAATTTCTGAAAATAAGACAATAATGAAGTTTGCTGCATATGTCAACTCTTCCTTTCATGAAGATTTCTCTGTATTGTGTGACACTGTTTGACAGCATTTTACCCTCAGTAAAACTTCTTTCAAAATTGGAGACAATCGTCTCAAACCTTGTCACTGCTTTACCAACTACTTTTATGTACTGTTCTAAATCCTTTACTATTATTTCAGCAATGTTCATAGCACCTTCACCAGGAGTAAACTGTAACTAAAGAAACCACTTTCTTTGTTCATTCATAAGAAATAACTTCACACTTTTTCAAATTTTCTTATGAGATTGCTGCAATTCAGTCACATCATTAGATTCTACTTCTAATTCTAGTTTTCTACTATTTCTACCACATCTGTAGTTACTTCATCCACTGAAGTCTTGAACCCCTCGAAGTCATCCATGAGGGTTGAAATCAACTGCTTCCAAACTCTTATTAATTTTATTTTAACCTCCTCCATGAATCAGAACTGTTCTTTTTTGTTTTTGTTTTTTATTGAGACAGAGTCTTGCTCTGTTGCCCAGGCTGGAGTGCAGTGGTGTGATTTCAGCTCACTGCAACCTCCACCTCCTGGATTCAAGTGGTTCTTGTGCCTCTGCCTCCCAACTAGCTGGGATTACAGACATGCACCACCATGCCCGGCTATTTTTTTTTTTTTTTTTAGTAGAGGCAGGGTTTTGCCATATCGGCTAGGCTGGTCTCAAACTCCTGGCCTCATGTGATCCACCTACCTTGACCTCCCAGAGTGCTGGGATTATAGATGTGAGCCATCATGTCTGACCGGTTTGCTTTTTAGAAACTTGGTCTCACTATGTTGCCCAGGCTAGAGTGCAGTGGCTATTTACAGGTGTGATCATAATGCACTACAGCCTTGAACTCCTGGGCTCAAATGATCCTCCTGCCTCAGCCTCCTGAGTAGTTGGGACTATAGGCATGTACCACTGCATCCAGCACAATTGTCCTTAATGCCATTTAGAATGATGAATTGTTTCCTGAAGGTTTTCAACTTGCTTTGCCCAGATCCATCAGAGAAATCACCACTGATGGGTGCTTAGCCTTATAAAATATATTTCTTAAATAATAAGACTCGAAAGTCAAAATTATTCCTTGATCAATGGCTTGCAGAATGGATATTATGTTAGGAGGCATACAAACAACATTAATCTCTTTATACATCTCTATCAAAGCTTTTCGGTTACCAAGTGCATTGTCAATGAGCAGTAATATTTTTAAATGAATCTTTTTTTCTGAATAAGTCTGAACAGTAGGCTTAAAAGATTCAGTAAAACATGATGTAAAGAGATGAAATGTCATCAGAGCCTTGTTGTTCCATTTACTGAGCAAAGGCAAAGTAGATTTAGCATCATTCTTAAGGGCATTAAATTTTTTGGAATGGTAAATAAGCATTGGCTTTAACTTAAAGTCACCAGCTGCATTAGCCCCTAACAAGGGTCAGCTTTTCCTTTGCAGGTTTGAAGCCAGGCATTGACTTCTCCTCTCTCACTATAAAAGCCCTACCCATCTTCTTCCAACTTAAGACTGTTCCATTTACATTGAAAAGCTGTTGTTTAGTGTAGCCACTAACAACGATTATCTTAGCCAGATCTTTGGAAAAACTTGCTGCAATTTTATAACAGCACCTGTGCTTTACCTTGTACTTTTTTTTTTTTTTGAGATGGAGTCTCACTCTGTCACCAGGCTAGAGTGCAGTGGCACAATCTCAGTTCACTGCAACCTCCACCTCGTCAGTTCAAATTCTCCTGCCTCAGCCTCCTGAATAGCTGGGACTACAGGTGTGTGTCACCACACCCAGCTAATTTTTGTATTCTTAGTAGAGATGGGGTTTCACCGTGTTGGCCAAGATGGTCTCAATCTGATATGCCCACCTCAGCCTCCCAAAGTGCTGGGATTATAGGCATGAGCCACCACCCCCAACCTACCTTGTACTTTTATGTTATGGAGAGGACTTCTTTCTTTAAATCTCATGAACTGACCTCTGCTATCTCCATTGTTTTCTTCTGCAGCTTTCTCGCCTCTCTCAGCCTTTATAGAATTGAAGAGAGTAAGGGTCTTTCTCTGAATTAGACTTTGGCTTAAGAGAATGTTGTGGCTGGTTTGATCTATCGAGACCACTCAAACTTTCTCCATATCAGCAATTAGGCTGTTTTGCTTTCTTATCATTTGTGTATTCACTAGAGCAGCACTTTTAATTTCCTTCAAGAAGTTTTCCTTTGCATTCACGATTTGGTGCAAGAGGCTTCTCTTTGGCCCAGCTTGGCTTTCGACATGCAGTCCACAGTAAGCTTAATTATTTTTAGCTTTTGATTTAAAGTTAGATGTGCAACTCTTCCTTTCACTTGATCATTTAGAGGCCATTGTTGGGTTTTTAGTTGGCCTAATTTCAATATTCTTGTCTTTCAGAGAATAGGGAGGCTGGAGGAAAGGGAGAGAGACAGAGGAATGGCTGGTGGGTGGAGCTGTCAGAACACAAACAACATTTATCTGTTAAGTTTGCCATCTCATGTGGTTGTGACTTGTGGTGCCCCCAAACAATTTAAAGTAGTGACCTGAAAGATCACTAACCACAGATCACCATAATAAATACAACAATAATGAAAAATTTTTAAATACTATGAACATTACCAAAATGTGACACAGAGACATGAATGAGCATATGCTGTTGGAAACATGGCACCAATAGACTTGCTTGACACAGGTTTGCCACAAACCTTCCATTTTTAAAAACCACAGTATTTGTGAAGTTCAGTGAAGTGGAGAGCAGCAAAGCGAGGTATGCTTGCACGTGCTGCCTCCTTCAGACCAGGAGTACACCATGTGGTCTCCCACCCACCTCTCATTTCTGTCACCTGCTTGGGCCCTGAAGGGATTTGAGTCTCACTTTTCTCTCCTTAAACCACTGGAAAAAGAAAGAATAAAATCCCTGGACCTGGGACACAGTGAGTACTCAGCAAATATTTGTGGAATGAATAAATCCCCACTTACCAATCAGGTTCTGAGAGTTTTGCTGACTTAGCGAAGGTCACACGATCAGTGGGTGGCAGAGAAAGGGATGCAAAGAGGCTCTGCCTGGCTGCACAGCCTAAGGAAGGCATTTGACAACAGTCCAAGCATAGCCCACATGTCCTTTCTCACCTATTAGCTGGTTAATGGCCGCAGACTTTGTCTCCAGCCCTTAACTATCTTGCTGCTCTCAGTTGGAACATTAGTAACTGCCCCATTAACACAGGCCTTCAGGAAGGAGGCCTTGGGCCTTGGGGAATAAATGGGCCCTGAGTGACTTTACAGCTCCATAGAGTCAGGTTTGAGTGTCTTTTCCTTTTTATTTCTCTTTCCACATAGCTCCCCTAGGCCTCATCAAATCTGCCTACAGCTAGCACAGGGGAGCACTGTGAGAAGGCAGAATGAGGGTCGCCCTAAGCAAGGTGGGGCCTCTGCACCCATCATCCAGGGGCACTTTTACCTCTTTAGGGGGAAGAGCAGGGGCTATGGGTTTCTTAGGCCTCTCATTCTCCCAGAATTGAGGTGCGTTACTGCCTTTAAAAAGAACAGCTAATTGTTTTTTGATTCAACAAACAAGTATTGAGCATCTCCTCTAAGCTAGTGCTGAGGGCTGGGGAGAATTCAATAGACATGTTCAGGTATTCTAATGGGAGAAGCAGAAAAGAGAGCCTGCAAGAAAAAAACCTTCTCACAGAAGGAAGGTGCTGTGGGAATGCCGGGTGGGAGAACCTGAAGAATGCAGGAATGGGCAGCAAGGGCTCCCCTGGCGATGTGGCTTCTGACTTAGACCTAAATGATGCGGGGGAGGTGGCTAGTGAAGAGGAGGTTGGAGCAGCATCCCTCAGGGAGAGGAAATGGAATGTGAGAAGACCCAGAGGCAGATCTGAGGAGCTGAAAGCAGCTTAGTGGGCTGGAGCGCAGAGTGGAGGTGGCAAAGGAAAAGGCGAGAAGGCAATGCACGTACCTAATGAAGCGGCTAACAGCTGAATTGCCCTGAGCATTTACTATTTGTTGTATTAAATATTTTCTCTGCCTAACAGAATGTTGGGGTACCTCATCCTTTACTCTGAGATACACGGACCTAGTTCTGGGCCAGAGGATCAAGAAGTGCTGCTTTTACCTTTTTCTGATGAGGATTGCTAGCAATAGTATCTGGAAACATTCCCCAGGGAAAACTGGAAGGTAGCAGAATGAGTCCTATCACCCTGGCCAGCCCCTAAATTTTTCTAGTTCCGGGCTGCAATATATTATGATCATGCTTGTGAAATAGTCACTGCACTCCAGCCTGGGTGGAGGCGGGGAGAAGAAAAGGAAAATTAAGTAGAAAAGCAGAATTGTGGCCAGGAACCAGCAGTGTTCCTGGTCAGTTTCCTTCCATCTCCCTCCCCAAACCACGTATCGTTTCCTTCAGTGAGTCAGAGAGTGAAGGTGTATGGTAGGGCTTCCAGGGAGTCTATTCTGCAGTTTGAGGGATCCTGCAAGAAGGGGAAACTGACAAGTCACTCTCAGCTGGATATTTGCTGAGTGGTGGAACCTGTAGGCCCAGTCCATGCTGTCCTGGGAATTGAGTGTGGTGAGTGAGCTTAGCATGTGGGTCCCCTGCTGGGCCTGGATCCCCTCCTCAGCATGGGTCCCCTGAGGTTTGGGAGTAAACATGGAGACTAATGCTAGGAAGGAAGGACAGCTGGAGCTTCCTGGGCCAGCAGGTGAAGAGGGAGCTGGCACGTGGTGTGTGGCTGAGGACCCAGAGGACTGAGTGGTCAGGGGTTTCTGCAGCTCCCTGTGAAGGAGACTGGGGCTTCCAAAAGAGGCTTCGATGAGCTGAGGAAGGCTCAGTGCACCCTAAGAAGAGAAGGACTAGCATGGGCTGCCCCTCTCTAGGTGGTCCTCAGAGGTGCTATTAAACTAAGTTAAATGCTACCCTCAGAAAAAGTAGATACACCACCAATACAAAGACCACCGCACCAGTAGAGGCTACCAACACCATGTGGAAAGACACTGGCCCTTTGGGAGGTGAGGGACACCTCCCTACCACCGCCAGTGGTCAGATATGTGACACACCCACTGTCTACCTTGGATACTGGATGCTAGAGGAGGAAGGAGAGACCTAGAACAGAGGTGGGAGGATGTAGACATTGCTTTGAGATGCTAGGAAGGAGGGAGTGAATGAGCGGGCCAAGCTGCTTCCCCACTTCTGTCCCTGTTTCTTGAGTCATGAGTCCAACCCACACTAGGAAGAGGGAAGATATGAGGTTTCAATTAAGCAGTTTTAAATGGACTTTTCATGGCCAGAATGTTTTGGCGTCTGCTGAAATCATCATTACCACATGGGTAAGGTAGTGGATTTGACTGGGTACAATTAGAAGTAAAAATAAAGGGAAAAGAGGGGCATTGCCTGCCAATGGCTTAATAAATCAGTTACCTGTTCATTATATCACTGAATCCTCAAAAGAATCACATAAGGCAGGTACTGTGACAGTGCTAGTTTTGGAGATGAGGGAACCAAGGCTCCAGAGGTTACAGAATTTAATCAAAACCACATAGTTAATAAGTAGCTGAGCTAGAATTTTTATTTATTATTTTTTTTTATCATTCCGGAGCTCTGGAAAAGGACTGCAATCAAGGAAAAATGTCTGACATGAATAAAGATAGGAGTAAGTGACCTCTGTGTCAAGGATTTGCCATTCCTATCTCAGATATTTCATGCGAACCCTGCTTCTCTGTCCTCTACTAGTCTCTCTGTGTAACTCTATTCTACAGGTTCTGTGTGACTTAAGATCCACCTATTTTATAAACTATGACCCAACATGGTAAATGTGGAGTGCTGCTCCTAACCATACTACACCTTCTAGCACTTGATTATAAATCAAGCCTCACTCTTCTCTAATTTCATCAATGGGATATGTTCTCTTTTTGAAAAAAAAAAACAAAAACGTAAAACTCCAGAGAGCAGAAACCTTACATCTACATTGTTTTTTAGCATATACAGCACCAAAAGCATACTCCCAGCTATATCCAAAGTGCTCAACAGGTAAATTTAGGTTAATGTCTATATTAGTCCTTATAATGGTTGTTTGTTTCTACTATGGTCAGTTGCATTAGAAAAAAAAAATAGTCTCAGAGCCCTGAAAATGTGGGTTCACATTCTTACCACATGCACAACTTTGGTTGTTGTTTTTTTTTTCTTTTTTAAAGAAAAAGAAGGAGAGAAGGAGAGGAAGAAAGAGGAATAAAAGAGAACAAGAATATTGCTTAATTCTAAGAATGTTTATTAATAATGGCTGATCTATATTTTGTGTATTAAAAGTGGAGAATGTATATTTTGTGTATTTAAAGTGGAGAGCGCTATACATATTTATTAAGTTTACTTGTTCCAGATCTGAATTCAAGTCCTGGATATCCTTATTAATTTTCTGTCTCGTTGAGTCTAAATC
>JAPYYA010001845.1:0-14679 GCA_028533165.1 Leontopithecus rosalia | reverse complement strand
CCCGGCCCGAAACAGAATCTTTCTTTCTGACCTCCTGCCCTTCTTTCACAAGCCCAAGGTAAGACTTTAAGCTGATTGTGGGTCATAAGAACCTCATTTGAGAAGAGATTCTATCCTACACCCTGGAGGAAGGAATGCTCTACAGAGGCCAGGAAGAATCTGAACAGACAGGCCTTGCTAAGCTATCCCACTTCGTCTATTAGTATAACCTTTTTGTCCAGGCAAATTTCTGCATAGTTATCATTAATGCCTATCCAATGAACTCTCCATAAAAGGTTTAAGAGGATAGAATTCAGAGAGCTTCTGGATGGCTGAACACTTACAGTTCCTGGAGGGTGGTGTGCCTGGGGAGGGCATGGAAGCTCCACACTTCTTTTCATACCTCACCCTGTACATCTCTTCTGTATCCTTTGTAATATTCTTCATAATAAACTGGTAAATGTAAGCTTCCCTGAGTTCTGTGAGCCACTCTGGCAAACTAATCAGATCCAAAGAGAAGGTCATGGGTCCTTAGTTTACAGCTGGTAAATGAGGAGCACAGGTAAGACAACCTGGGGCTTGCAATTGGCATTGGAAGTGTAGGAGGGGGCCATTTTGGGGACTGAGCCCTCAACCTGTGAGAGCCAATGCTATCCTCAGGTATATAGTGTCAGAATTGAATTAGAGGACACTCAGCTGGTATCTGCTGCAGAATTATTTGTTTGCTTGTTGTGTAGAGAACCATACCTCTTGCAACACACACATACACATTTGGTCACAGAAGTCTTTTGTGTTGATTGTTGTTGTGGTATGAGAGCAGAAGAAAAACTGAGTCCTCTCTCCTCTCAGAGACATACAACCAATAAGGAAATATAATTTAACATTTTAAAAATTTCCCCACATAAATATCCATGCCTAGATGTTTAACTGAAATTATATCAAAGCTTAAAGAATAATTAGCACTACTTCTACACAATCTCTTCCAGAAAATAGAAGAGGTGAAAATACTTCCCAATTCATTTTATGAAACTGGTATTACTCTGATACCAAAACCATATGATGACACTATTAGAAAAGAAAAGAAAAGAAAAGAGAAGAAAAGAAAGTAAACTACAGACCAATATTCCTAAGAAAATGGATGCAGTCTTTAAAAATATTTACAATTAAAATCTAGCAATATATAGAAAGAATTATATAGTATATTTATTTTAGTGATTCAATAATTGTTCAATGTGCAACGATGTTATCAAACAAATTAATGGGCTTTGATATAGATAGATAATTAGACAAAATTCAACACTCATTCATGATAAATAGCAAAACTTTCTTAACTTAGTAATGACCACCTATGAAACAAACAAAAAAACTCACAACAGCTAACCTTACACTTAATGCTGAAAGACTGAATATTTTTCATTTAACATTAGGAACAAGGTAAGGATGTTTCCTTTTACCACTCTTATTGAACATAGTGTTGGATGCTCTAGACAGTATAATAAGGCAAAGCAAAGAAATACAGTTTGGAAAAATAAATATATATAACTGTCCTGATTTTCAGGTGGCATGTCTACCTAGAAAACTCCTAGAAATCTACCAAAAACTCTCAGGATTAATAAATGAGAAACAAGGTCACAAGATACAGTAGAAACAGATTAATTATGTCTTCAAATACTAAGAATGACCACATGGACACCAAAATTAATAACGTAATACCACTAATGATCACTAAAAAAAAAAGTTTAGGTATAACTCTAACATAACTGGCATAGGACTTGTACGCTGAAAAGTACACAAGGCTGATGAAAGAAATCAAAGTAAGTCCAAATAAATATATGGAGAGACATGTTATGTTTATAGACTGGAAGACTCACTGTAGTAAATATTGTCAATTCTCCCCAAATTGATATATAGGTTTAACACTATTCCTGCCAAAATCCCATCAAGGTTGTTTTGGCAAGATTATTTTAAAATTTTTATGGAAGGGCAAAGGAACTAGAATAAAACAATTTTGAAAGAAAATAAAGTGAATGAAATTGATCTGCTTAATTTCAACTTAGTATATAGCTATAGTACTAAAGACTTCATGGTATTATCAGAGGGTTAGATACCTAGATTAATGGAAAAGAACAAAGAATTCAGAAATGTCCCCACACAAATACATCTGTGATAATATGATATAACAAGAATTATATATTTGGTCTCTGTCCCTACTTCCTGTCACACAGCTTCTAAATACCATGGAATTTCCTGGACGATAGGAATATCTGTTATTTGAATGAGGAATTCTGGATGGTCTCAGGATGGAGGCTTGTAGCCAGGGAAACCAACAATGTGACTGGAGAATTGGAACTTTTAGCCCCACGCCCCAATCTTTTAGGACAGGAGAAGCGTTAAAGATAAAGTTGACTACCTTGGCCTAGCTTCTGGATTGTTGGCCACATGAGGTAGTATTCCAGAGGGCGTGGAAGCCCTACACAACTTTCCTCTTTCCTTGCCCTATGCACCTCTTCCATCTGACTATTCATCTATATCCTTAATAGTATCCTTTATAATAAATTTACAAACCTAAGTAAAGTGTTTTCCTAAGTTCTGTGAGCTACTTTAACACATTTTTTTTTCTTTTTTGTTTTTGAGATAGTCTCGCTGTGTAACCCAGGCTGGAGAGCAATGGCGTGATCTCAACTCAATGCAACATCCACCTCCTGGGCTGAAGCGATTCTCCTGCCTCAGCCTCCTGAGTAGCTGGTAGTATAGGTGCCTTCCACCTCTTCATGTTGATCAGGTTGGTCTTGAACTCCTAACCTCATTTTTCACCTGCCTCAGCCTCCCAAAGTGCTGGGATTACAGGCATGAGCCACCACTCCTGGTCCTAAGTAAAGTGTTTTCCTAAATTCTGTGAGCCACTTTAACAAATTAATGCAACTCAAAGATGCAGTTGCAGGAACCCTGATCTACAGCCAGTTGGTCACAGCACAGATCACAGCCAGGGGCTTGAGACTGGCATTGAAGTGGGAGACAGTCTTGTGGGACTGAGCCTTTAACCTGTGGGATCTGATGCTATGTCCAGATAGTCAGAACTGAATTGAATTGTAGTACATTATCTGGTATCTGATGGAGAATTGCTTGTTAGAGGGAGAATTCACACTCCCTACCAACACCTTATATTAGAAATGTGTTCAGTGGTGTGTGTGAATAGAAGAAAAAAAAGGGTTCAATTTTCATTTTCTTCTGAAATGCCCAACTGACATTTGACAATGATGCAAAAACAATTCATTGAAGAAAAAAACTGCATTTCAAAAAATGGTGCTGAAGCAATTGGACATCCATAGACATAGGCCAAAACAAACAAATAAACACCTCAACACAAGTATCACATTTTATGCAAAAATTAACTCAAAATAGATCATGGACTTAAATATAAAACCTAAAGCTATAAAACAGAAAAAGAAGAAGAAAACATAGGGCTAGGTTAAGTTTTTAAACTCGGTACCAAAGCACAATCCCTAACAGGAAAAAATGTCAAATTGAACTTCATCACAATTTTAAAAACTTGCTCTGAGAAATACCTGTTCAGAGGATGAAATGAAAAACTGCATATTGAGGTAGACTATTTTAAAACCATATATTTGACAAAAGATTTGTATCTAGAGTACATTAAAAACTCTCAAATCTCAAAAGCAAAAAAAACCTGCATCTCAATTAAAAATTGACAAAAGGCATGAAGAGACATTTTACTAAAGAGGATATGCAACTGGAAAATAAGGACATAACTCATTATTAGTCACTACAGAAATTCAAACTAAAACCACAATGATATATTACTAATGCCTATAAGAATGGCTAAAGTAATGATTCTAGGAAGTTACATAAATAAATATTAACAAGGATGTGGCAAAATTAGATCACTCAGACGTGCTGACAGGTATGTAAAATGGTGAAGTCTCTCCGTAAAACAATTTGGCAGTTTCTTAATAAACTAAACATACAGCAACCATATGAGGCAACAATTGTACACCCTTGGGCAATTATCCCAAAGAAATGAAGATGTGTGTACATTACAAACCTGTACACAAATATTTGTAACAGTTTATAATATTCCCAAACTGGATATAACCCAGATGCCTTCAGTAGGTTAAAGAAACTGTGGTAAAAACATGCCACAGAATACTATTCAGCAAAAAAGAACAAACTATTGGAACAGAACAACCTGTATAAATCTTGAGAGAAATATGCTGAGTGAAGAAAAGCCAGTGTCCAACCAAATACCTCATGTTCTCACTTATTAGTGGGACATAAACATGAGTACACATGAACATAAGCATGAGAAAAATAGACACTGTGGACTACTGGAGGTAGGTGGGAGAGATGGGAAGAAAGAGGAATGTGGGCTGGTAAGCTACCTACTGGGTACTATGCTCATGATATGGTTAGGCTCTGTGTACCCACCCAAATCTCACCTTGAATTGTAATCCCTGGTTTTAAGGGAGAGACCTGGTGGGAAGTGATTGGATTATGGGGACAGTTTCTCCCATGCTGTTCTTTTGATAGAGTGAATTCTCATGAGATCTGATGGTTTTATGAATGGTCACTTTTTTGCATTGGCACACACTTGCTCTGCTGCCATGTAAGACATCCCTGCTTCTCCTTCTGTCATGATTGTAAGTTTTCTGAGGCTTCCCTAGCCATGTGGAACTGTAAGTCAATTAAACTTCTTTTTTTAAATAAATTACTTAGTCTTGGGAACTTCCTTATAGCAGTGTGAGAATGGACTAATACAGCTCACTACTTAGGTGACAGGATCCATACCCCTAATCTCAGCATCACACAATATTGTCATACAGCAACCTGCACATGTACCCCTTGTATCTAAAATAAAAGCTGAAATTACTTTTAAAAGGTTATGGTCTATAAAACTCAATTTATATAACTTTTTAGAAATGAAAAACTTATAGAAATGAAAATAAACTACTTTCAGTGGATTTTCCAGAGGATAAAAAGGTAGTGGGAGGGTAATGGGTGTGGTTACAAAAGAGCAACAGGAAAAACAATCCCTGTGGAATTGGAACTGTTCTGTATCAATATTAAGATCCTAGTTAAGACCCTGTGCTATGGTTTTGCAAGTGATACCATTGGGGCAAACTGCATGAAGAGTCCATGGGATATCTCTGTATTATTTCTTATAACTATATGTGAATCTACAATTATCTCAAAAAAAATTTAAAAGGCCTTAACTTCAATTTTCCACCAGAAAATGACTCCTGGACAGGGTTTACCTTTGAAGCTATATAGTGATTAATTCCTCTTATAACTTCCAAATTAAAATCAGTATTTTGGCTTAACAAATATTTTTGAGTGCTTATTACATCAAAACATAGGGCTAATTCTGATGGTTAAGTGGAATGATCAATGCAAAGTTATATTCTAGGAGCTTTCAATTTATGGAGAGAGATAGAGATGTTCATGGTAACTATATTCTATGGCAAGTAATAGCAAACATATGGTTGAAATGTGAGGAAAATATAATACAATTTCATGAATAAATAGATTATCTACATCTATGGGTTATAAATGTCATAGGAATTGGGTGTGGAGAATAGACGGTATGACCTGAACCAGGCTTAAACAGATAGGAAGGATTTCCTTAATTAATTACACAAATATTTGCATTTTATTAGGCTGATTGGCTAATGAATGCTTCCTAGAAAATCTGGGTTGTGCTAAAATTCTTGTATGATGTTTAATATTTGCCAATTTCTATTCATAGTGATAAGTAACATGTGCCATGGTGCCATATGGTGGCAAATTCCTTTATGATTATTGGAGAAGAAATGTACAACTTTCAGGGTAAATTTAGTACAAAAACCATGTTAGTCACTGTCATGCAATTACATATCCAGGTGGTCAATTAGGACAATGAGCTAAAGTAACAAAACAAGTCTTTCTTTGCTTACTGCGACAGTGCAAACAAAGGGCAAGAAGAAAGGCCCTGGCTCCCTCCAGTTTCATTTTCCCCATCTTATGGACACAGGGTGAGGGGTAGCTGGAAGCAGCACCAATAAGGGGAATCATCTTACTGCTGCAGAGACCCAAACAGAAGTTTCCTTCCTTCTGATGGACCTGTTTGGGTCAGGGGAGAGAAAGGGGTAAGGGTTACGTATGGAAAAGTACCAAGTCAAAGTGGGCAAAAGTGCCTCAGGCAAGTTCCCCAATAAGGAGACCTCCAAGTGGAAGAAACCAGGCTAGGAATGCAGATAGTGTATGAGAGTATGAACATGGTCAGCTGTGGCAGGGCAGGGGTCGGGGGCAAGAGGGGGATGATTTTGACTGTAACCCTCTCCAGAAAACCATGATGTACTGGCTGTGGCATAAGGAGGGCAGTTTCCCCTTCTGAGATCACCAGACAAGACCTTGTGATTGCTTGTGGTTGTGCCTGAAAGATCATCATAGGATTTTGGCCTGAAGCTAGATTATTCAGTAGCCCAGTAGCATTTTTGACTTCAGAAAAATCTCTTGAGGTCCCACATCTACATATGCAATTTTTTTGTGTGAATCTTTCAGGTAGTAGAAAAATACTCTCATTGATTATTTCTAGTGTCAAGTAATATACTAGGTCTGGGCATGATTAGAAATTTGCCAATAGTATATATTAGCATGGATAACTCATTAGTTTTATTTTTCTAGTAATGCATTAAGTAATTTAGAAGTTAATTTGGATAAATAGGTAAACATTGGCTCATATCAGAAATTCCAGTCTAATTCCAAATCATCTTGGCAGAATAACAATAGTCATTAGAAGTTATCACATCCAGAACATATGTTTCATTTTTGGTGTACTATTGATACTTCTAATATGGATATTTCAATGTGGACCACATAATAACTGTAGGTGATATGCATTACTTTAGTACTTTTGCTTTCAAGAAGGTAATTTATAACAGGAAACTTATTTAAAACTCATCATAAAGATACTTCTGTACTATCCTGCAGCTTAATCATGGCTAGTAACACATTTATCAGTGGGAACCAAAAACTTAGTTTTAGAATATAAGAATTAAATAATACTCAAATGTGAGAATGTTAATGGTTTTTCTGATATATTCCAAAGATCCTTATGTATGTGCCTAGCAAATGTATGTTGTAATGGAGTACAGGAAATGCTACTTCAAGATGTGGCACCTTAGTGTACTGATTATTTTAAACTTCAGGAAATCAAGAAAACTGAAGAAGCAGGAAGGTCTCTCTGACCTTTTTCTGCCCTCTCTCTCCTGAAGTGAGCTGCAAGAACTAAAAATTCCCCTCACCTCTTCTTCCCCAAAGCAAATCATAAAACCTAGGAGAGTGACACTGACCTTCTTCCTCTCCTCTCCCTCGAAGACCCTCATGTGACAGGTATCCTGCCCTATATGCTGAGGGAAGGCCGGTTACAGGAATGCCCAGAAGAAACTGAATGAACAGACCTTGCTAACTCTCCCCAACTTTAGTACCATTGGATCATTCCTTTTGTCCTTGAATCATACATTTGTGTGACTGTTCACAAAAATACAATGTTCTTTGGGTCTTAATTTCTGAAGGCTACTATGTCATACAAAACTTAAATAAATGTGTTTACTTTTCTCTTGTTAGTTATAGAGGTCTCAGCCATGAACTTTGTGATGACTCAGAAAAATATATTAATTTTTTTCCCTTACAGTTGAAGAAATGAAAAAAATGGTAGCATATTTGATAGTATTTGATATTGAAGGTAAAATATAGGCTTTCCTCTCAGCTGCCTCCTTCCAGCTTTGGCCCAGGTCTCCTTTCTTGTTCTTCCTTCTAAGACAATACATAATAAGTAATCCCTCTTGCAATGTAGTCTTTCATTTAATTTAAAATAGTTTTAATTTCCCATGAAAGACATCTCCAATTTCTTAATATTTAAGCTCTGTGAGAATAGTATTTTTTCCTTTTACTAAATATTATAGCTAGCCAAAATGCACGGAATGGTAGATGCTGAATACTTTGAAGGATGAATTTTAGATGTATACTATTTTTCCAGTATACAGTGTTATATTTTTAGTGTTTTGGACAGTATATTTTCACATCTCTTTCTAAGTAATTTTTCCCCATATGTTCATGCTAATTTTAAAGTACAGTATGTAGAACTAAAGGGATCTTTAACTTGGTGAATGTACAGTAATTAATGCAGTCTAAGATCAATTACTCCTTTAAAAACATATAGTTAGATTAATTATGTCTCCCTATTCACAGTTGGCTTCTAAATATTTAGCCTATTGCCAAATACATATGTACAAATGGAATGTTAAAAAGAGATAAAATCATATGAATTTACCATATTTATCTCCCAGGGCTCTTTGAGCTAAGTGCATATTTGAATGCTATATTTTCTCAAATTTCTTTAAATAAAAAAAGAAAAAAGTTAAATTGGAGTGATATTTTGGCTGGTGATATAAATCAAACCTTAAAATACCACAAGAAACACTTCATGCACATCCCTATTGACCTTTGTTGTCTAACATTTGTGCTTTTTAGTTTCTAAGGATTGTTAAGTTTTAAGCACAAAAACAATTAGTGTTATTTACTGGGGGTCTGATAGAAGCCACATACTTTATTTCTATCTATCATCTACCTATCATCCGTCTATCATTTAATCTGTCTGTCTATCTATCATTTATTTATCTATCTCTTTTCTTTCTCTCTACCCATGTAAAAATATGTGTATTTCATAGTGCTTTTCACTTAGTATACATCATTTAAAGGAGCTTTAAAATGGAAAGAATGCTTCTTTGGCACATTTATGCTTCACCTTCCACTTTTTAACTGTTGATCTCCATGTCCAGTCTTGGGGTGTCTGTGCTGTCAGCCTTCAAATTGGCTTCAAATCATGCACGCCTTCTGACTGCAGAAAACGGAAATAAACTCATGGCTGAGCACACATGAAGGAGCATGGTTAAAGTCTAATCAATCACTTTCATTAACATAGTTCCACTTCCCAGTGCATAATAAAGATTAAGAGGACAGTAATAATAATTAAAGAAATTTCGTAACAGTAGGCATATTTTTAATGGTCTTTTTAAAAAATAATCAGCATTGTTTTCTTTTTGTTTTTTTTTTCATCTTCGGATTACATAGCTAAAAAATTAACAGAACATAGTATAAGAATCAGAAAAAGATGATAAAATAGATAGTTCTAAAGTCAGTGAATTTCCCTAAGAAAATACATTGTAATGAGTAAAACTAGTTTTCTGAGTTTAAAACAGTACCATTTATATTCATAATTTCTAATATTGTCTTATGAGTAGTTACAATAATCTCATAATTATAACCTGAGTGACCATATCATTTATTCATGAAATCAGACCATTTTAAGAGTAACTTGATGAGTCAGTAGACCTGAGCAATAGACATTAAAAACATTGCTTCAGACAAATGAACACATTATGGTCAGGCCCTCACAGTATTTAGTGACTAAGAGGTAATCATTGAATTCAACCACATTTCAAGCTTTTGTTTCTTTGCTTTCCTTGATTTCCCTCTTTTAGTCTTGTCTTTTCTGCTGCCTGGAATTTTTTTCCCTTAGATATTCACATGCATGACTGCTTCTTATATTTCAAATTTTAGCTTGCTCATTTTTAGAGCACTCTTTCAGGGACCACGTTGTCTAACGTTGCCCCCAACCCCTGACACCACCACTGCCTACTCACACCAATATAGCATCCAGTTTCCTTTTCTACATAGTTACAGTCATGATCTGAAATTAGCTCGCGTATTTATTTACTTGTTAATTATTTGTCTTCTTTATTCAATTGTAAGCTCCATAAGCAAGGGAACATCTAACTGTTCTGCAAAGAAAAATCTTTAGAACTTGAAGGAATTTCGGACTCAGTGAAAATGTGTTGAGTTCATCAACAAATAACTAACAAAGTGGCAGTGATACCAAATTAGACTGATGTTTAGATATGGAACTAGAAAAAATGAAAAATAATTTGAATTTAATGTTTGGATAACTTGAGGTTTCTATGTTATGAATTTTGAAAAATGTAGATTTGGTTCTGTTAACTTGATTTTAAGAAGTTTGAATAAAAGATAGACTTTGTAGTTTGTGGTGAAACATCTAATGTTTCCTGTTGTCAATCTTACCAGATGATAATTCACCTTAGGTTTTTAGTTCAATTTATAATCACAGAAAAAATATATGAGGGATTCCCAAAATGAATATCTTCCATGTGAAAGTGTTGATAATAAATGGAAATAATTCCAGGTTGTTAGGGAGATATAGAAATAGCCAAGTATACTCTGTAACACAGAGGAGATTTAACTTTATGTTTTTAAATACCAAAATGTTTCTAAATCAGTTTAGTTTTTATGAATATAAAATATTTGTATGTACTTTTGGGATACACGTTATATTCTGATGCCTGTATACAATGTATAATGATCAAAACAAGGTAATTGGTTTATTTATTACCTCAAACATTTATCTTTTCTTTGTGTTGGGAACTTTGCAGTCTATTTTGAAACATACAAAAAATTATTGTACATTATAATTTCCACACTCTAATATCAAATGCTTAAATTTATTTCTTATATCTAACTGTGTTTTTGTACAACGTAACCTACTTTTTTTCATCCTGCTTCATCCCTTCCCTTTTCAGCTTCTGGTAACCAGCATTCTACTTTCTACATCCATGACATCTACTGCTTTAACTCTCATCTGTAAGTGAGAACATGCAATATTTGTCTCTGTGCCTGCCTTATTTCACTTACCATAATGGTCTCCAGTTCTATACAAATTGCTGCAGAGGACAGAATTTAATTCTTTTGTATGGGTGAATAATATTCTATTGTGTATGTATATTGCAGTTTCTTTCTCTGTTCATCTGTTCATGGAGACAGATTGATCCCATATCTTGGCTGTTGTGAATGACACTGCAATAAACATGGGAGTACAGATTTCTCTTCAATATACTGGTTTTCTTTCTTTTGGATATATACTCAGCAGTGGCATTCTTGATTATATAGTTAGTTCTATTTTATTTTTTTAGAAATCTCCATACTCTTTTTCATAATGGCTATACTACTTTACATTCCCACCATCAGTGTATGAGCATTCGTCTTTCTTTGCATCTTTGTAAGCATTTGTCATTTTTGTGTGTTTTTGATAATAACCATTCTAACCAGAGTGAGATGATATATCTATGTTTTTTTGAGTCCCATGTATCTGATGCTTAGGGATGCTGAGCATTTTTTTAATATACATCTAGGCATTTATATGTCTTCTTTTGAGAAATGTCTATTATGGTCCTTTACTCATTGTTTAATCAGATTGCTTGTTTTATTGCTATTGAGTTGTTTGAGTTTGTTATGTATTTTCATTATTAATTTCTTCTTGGATGGATAGTTTGCAAATATTCTCTCTCATTCTGCAGGTTTTCTCTTTATTGATTATTTTCTTTGTTGTGCAGAAGTATTTTATCTTAATGTGATCAAATCAGTCTATTCTTGCTTTGGTTGCCTGAGCTCTTGAGTCAAAAAATCTTTGCCCAGACTAACGTCTTATAGCATTGCCCAAATATTTCCTTTTAGTTGTTTCATAGTGTCAGATTTTACATGGACATATCTAATTAATTTTAAGTTGATTTATATACATGGTGAAAGATAAATGTCTACTTTTATATTGCATGTGGATGCCCAATTTTCCCACCAATATTTTTTGAAGAGACTATTCTTTCCCCAATATATATTCTTGACACATTTGTTGAAAATGAGTTGGCTATAGATTTATGGATTTATTTCTGGGTTTTTTATTCAGTTTCATTCATCTATGTGTCTGTTTTTATGCCAGTACCATATTGTCTTGGATAGTATAGCTTTGTAGTATAATATAAAATGAGATAGTGTGATGCCTGCAGCTTTGTTCTTTTTGCAAAATTGTTTTAGTTATGTTGAGTCTTTTGTGTTTTCATGAAAATTTTAGGATAGTTTTTGTGACAGACCTCTCAGCCAAAGTGGATTCCATTACTTTCCTGGCTTTGTTCTTTAGCACAGAGAGGAATGTTTGGGTAAGTGGTGTTGATTGCATTGCCCAGTTTGAGGCTACCTGCAACCAAGAGTGTTAAGGCATTTCCTTTGCCATAATGTAGTCATAATTGTGTTTGGTCAGGTACACAGTAAGTGTTAGAACTATTCTAACTTACACACAGTGTAAGTGATATATAGTATTACCTGGCACCTTAGTCCAATGTGTGCCATTAATGAGGAATCCCACTGGGGGTGAGTCAGTCCCTCCTAGCCAAGCAGTTACATTAATAAAGATTGGGAAAGGGGTGTCTGTCAAGGTAACAGGATTGAAAAAACTATGGATCTAAGAGATGAGCCCAATAGAGTGTGCAGGTATGGTTTCCAAGCAAAGTGAGAGAATAAAGAGGATCAATACCTCTGCAAGTTGCTGTGTACAACAGAGAGCATAGCAAAGAACAAATCATCTGGAGTGAATGGTGTCTGTGTCCAGTGCAGGTTTCACTCAGTCTCCGGAGTCATCTTCTTCAGCATCCCCCAGGTGATGTTCAGGGCTTGTGTCATCTGAGGAAGCCACATTATCCAGAACTGTGGGTCATGCAGCATCATTTCCTTCATCTCTGTTACCGAGTTGGGTCCTAGCCATGCCTTGGTATGGTTTGATGGATCATGCTGGAATCCGAAGAGGACCTGAGTGATAGGAACAGAAGAATACTCTCTTCTTCATTTTAGAAAATCATTTGGACCACATCATACCTTACTATTTACATCTTTCCATAAAACTGCCAGTTTTATGTCTTGAGAGATTTTTAGCAAAGTGCTTTTCTATAGCTGATTGAAATTTGTCACCTAAATTTAAGTAATTAAGGGTAAATAAGGATTGTCAAGTAGTGTTGCAGAGTCCTTACTCATATTCCCCTTTTTTGTTTTCTGAACATATTTTTAAGGGTAGAATGGGCATGTTCTACTATTGCCTAACTTTGGGGGTTATAGGGGATGCCTGTGGAATGTTGGATGTTCCATGTGTGACAAAATTGTTGAAATTGTGAACTGGCATAAGCTGTACCATTATCAGTTTTAATTTTTGTGGGCTGCCCCATAAATGCAAAAGTTGAGAGATAATGTTTAATAACATATCATGTGGACTCTCCAGGAAAAGCATGTGCACTAATTATGTAAGAATCGGTATCAACAGATACATGTACACATCTTAGTTTTGCAAATTCAGGGACATGTGTAACATGTTTACCGTAACTGATTAGGTTCTAGTCCTATAGGGTTAGCACCTGTTGAGGAAGGGGACGTTCCTGTGTGTTGGCAATTTAGTATTGCAGGATAATTTGTTTAGCTAGTCTTTCGGTAAGCTGAAATTCTTTAGTTAAATTTCTCCAATTGTGGAAAAATTGGTGGCTTGGACAAGCAGTGATGTCCTAACTTGCAGGTCTGCTTGATTATTGCCATAAGCCAGTGGGCCAGGCAGTGAGCTGTGGGCTTGAATATGTGTAACAAAAATAGGATGTGTTTGTAGATCAAGCAATTGCTGAAGTCAAAAAAAAAAGTGCACACAGCGTGGGCTTGAGAGTAGACTTAATGAGGGCTGTGTCAGGGTTCTGCAATAAACAGTAAGCAGTCACTAACAATATTGATGGGGTGAGTGAAAAAGATCTCCAAGGTTAGCATTAGGGCTCCAACCTCAGTTCTTTGAGTGCTAGTAAATCCAGATTGAGCAAGGGAATTACCTGGTTTCCACCAGATAGCTGCTTTTCCATTTTTACCAGAGTCATCAGTAAAAGTGTTAAAGCGTTAGGTATTGAGGAGTGAACTACTTTTTTAGGCAAAACTACAGGAGTATGAGATAAGAACTGAAGTAGTTTGTCAGCAGGAAGGGTATGCTGCATATGATCTGCATAATCGGAGTGTTATCTGAAGATCTAGAGATGGGGCAATACTGTTTTGAATTGCTTTTAACTCAAAGGAATTCTTATTACATCAAGGTCATAACCTCGCAACAGATTGTATCATCTGCTGCCTGTATCGATGACTTTACTAACTAGCTGGATATAAAAAGATAATGTTTTTTTTGTGGGGGGGAAGGGAGGAAGGCTGGAAGGGAGGGAAGGAGGAAGGGAGAGAGGAAGGAAGGGATGAAGGAAGGAATGAAGGGAGGAAGGGAGAAAAGGAGGGAGGAAGGGAAGGGAAGGAAGGAAATCAAACAATGAGAGAGATATTGCCCACCTGGATCTAGAGGTTTACAAGTTGATTTCTTTCTTTTTTTGAGAGAAGGAAGGAAAGAGAAAAAAATGAGTAAAGGAGAGGAAGAAAGAGGAAGAGAAAGAGGGAGGGTGAACGAAAATATTGCTTTATTCTGAAAAAAAAAATGGGTATTAATAATGACCAATCAATGTTTCATTTAAACCTATGAGTAGGTGTGTTGTGGTATTGACAAGAATGTATATTTTGTGTATTTGAAGTGGAGAGCTCTGTAAATATTTATTAGGTTTACTTGTTCTAGATCTGAGTTTGGGTCTTTGATATCTTTGTGAATTTTCTGTCTCATTGAATCTAAGTCTCTATGTATCCGGGTGTTAGGATCGTTAGCTCTTGTTGTTGCATTGATCCTTTTACCACTATATCTTTGTTGCTTTAAAATCTATTTTACCCAATATGCGAGTTGCATCTCCTGCT
>JAPYYA010001843.1:0-14680 GCA_028533165.1 Leontopithecus rosalia | reverse complement strand
TATATATATAAATCATATATATATATATGAACTGTGGGGTTATACTCCAATGTATTGTCACGTAATCAAACTTCTCATTCACTCTTGTTACCCAGGCTGGAGTGCAAAGGCACAATCTCGGCTCACCGCAACCTCCGCCTCCTGGGTTCAGGCAATTCTCCTGCCTCAGCCTCCTAAATGATATATATTGTTTAAAAAGCTCCCAAATGATTCTAATGTGTATCTAGGTTTGAGAACCACTTACATATAAAGGAAGTAACTCAGGGCCCAGAAGGTGAGGTAATTTGGCCAAGGTCTCTTGATTCCTCGCTGCTGCTGTCATTCGAGAAAAAAGATTCAAAACTGCACTTCATTATACGTACCACATGATGGAATCCCAAACCTTAAACTGTATATATTTTCTCTAATAATCCCACTCTATGTAGATTCCATGAGCTGTCCAAGAGATCTCTTTCACCTAAGAGTGAGCGAACATTTCTGTCTCTTTTCCCATGAAAGCATTCTTTGATAATTTCTACTATTTAAAAATTATAAGTATATGAATATAAATAAATATTAAAGAAGTGAAATATATTTCTCTCAGGTGTCATTTTTATATCTCTACCTGATATTAGTTAAACCATTTTTCTGATATCCCAGTGTTAATCTTCTGATTTTTGGTGATTTTTACTTTCTGTTTATTTATAAAAGCATTTAGAAAGATTCTGAAAAGACTTGGGAAAGAAAAAGTTTCTGTCTCCATCAGGAGATTGAGAAACAGTGGTCCGCTGCAAAATGCTTATTATATTCATTCAGTGCCAATTCTACTTGACAAGATAATGAAGGCAGAAAAATGTTCACATTTTCTGCTTTTGCGGTGAGCAATGTGGAATGCATTCAGATCAAGAAAATGTAAGACTATCTCCGATAAACAAAAGAGATGCATTAGCTCTTTGTACATCTAGTTAATAGCAATCGTGATGAATAGCCCAACAAAGAAAAATCAATTGACACATTTATATGTGAAAAGAATTTGAATATTCTAAGTTGAAATTCACAAATGTGGGTATTTATAATCCCTTAAAAACCACAAGGAAAGGTAGAAAAGTTAAAAAAAAAACTAGTTAAGAAGAGTGACCAATAATAATCAGCTTTATTTCAACAAGTTATATTAGTGGGGAGAATCTCTCACATATTTTTGCTTTTCTATAATTTTTAATCAATTCTCAACTATTTGTTTTGTTTTTTTTCTATTCCAGAGAATTGTCACCTATACAGAATGCCCTATGGTCTAGAAATGTGTTTCCTTATTAGTTTATCTGAATCCCAACTCATTTTCTATTGGTAAAAGCACTGTTTCTTCACCTATAGCATTTTTATCTTCAAATTTATCAATGATGCTGAACAATAGTTATCAATGCCACTTTCTTTATATTTACTATTTCCTCATGCTTCTCAACAAGGCTGATAAATCACATCTGCTAGTGAATTCCTTTCCATCAGTATACCATCCTAATTCACAGTCAATGCCAGGTGCACTGTGCTCCATCCACCAAATCCATCATCATTATTGGAGTCCTTATTGCCCACTAGACAGCAAGTGATATAGCTCCAAAGCTCCATCTTATCACCTGTACTCTAGTACCACTCCTGGTAATGTCTCAGACTAGCTTCTCAGAATTCAGAAAACAACTATGTATAAAGGAGAGATGGGGCCAGAATTGGGCAAAGGGATATGCCAAACTGTGATATAGGACGACAGCCTCAGCCAATCCCCAGGGGAGCTGGAACACATATAATTCATCAGAGGGGTGCCACATTGGTCCTCTCTACTCCACCACCATCAGTTATTGTAACTGTCATCAGTTGTTGGATGTGGGCCACTGGGAAGGCCTTTGCCCTTGAAAAATGAGACTGTGTAATTGAGGCAAACTCAGAAGGCGCTGACACCTGAGGCATTAAGTTCTTTCTGGAAGAGGAATTGTTTCCACCACAGAGATCCATGAGGACAAATGCAGATTATGTCAGGTCTGAAAATAATTCTAATCCTCCAAAATAACCCTAGATTGCACTTGAAAGACTATAGGCTTCTTTCAGGCCCGATCTTAATTTGCAGCCCAGAGTGTGGGCCAAAATTTTCCCATTTGCTTTGGAAAATACTCCAAAATCTCACTGACCTAAATTCTTCATGCATTGTAAGGTTGCTAAGAGAGTTTTTTAAAAATGTATTTTCAAAATGGATTTCTAGTTTAGTTTGCAAAAAAGATTACATATTAAAAAAAAGGTATTGGGGGAAATGATATAACTCCAACTAAAATTGAATTAATATCAGGAAAGATTTGGGGAGGGAACTCACAGCATCTTATATAGGTATTTGACCTTAGGCTCTGCTTTAGATATTACTTTTTGATCTTATGAGATTCAGCCAGATTCTAAGTGTCTAGGGACCATTTTCCAAAAATCTCCTTGTCTTTTTCTGTCTTACTGAATTCAGACCGGAATTCAGTAACTCTGTAGTTTAAATTCCATCCTGGGCACTGAAAACTTTAGCCACTGTAGTTAAATCTAGTAGACATTTAAAACTTTCTAATTTAGAAGCATTAATCTTTTTCCCTCGAGAGTTTTCTTTCTTATGCCTTACCATAAGACTGAGCACCATGTTACCACTAAGCTTTCTCTGCTTGAAACAGCTAACATTGGCTGGGCGCGGTGGCTCAAGCCTGCAATCCCAGCACTTTGGGAGGCCGAGGCGGGTGGATCACGAGGTCAACAGATCGAGACCATCCAGGTCAACATGGTGAAACCCCGTCTCTACTAAAGATACAAAAAATTAGCTGGGCATGGTGGCACGTGCCTGTAATCCCAGCTACTCGGGAGGCTGAGGCAGGAGAATTGCCTGAACCCAGGAGGCGGAGGTTGCGGTGAGCCGAGATGGCGCCATTGCACTCCAGCCTGGGTAACAAGAGCGAAACTCCGTCTCAAAAAAAAAAAAAAAAAGAAAAAAAGAAACAGCTAACATTAACCAGCAGAGCACCCTAAAGAAGAAAAATGTCTTGATAAAATGGTTGGCTACCAGAGAAACAAAGAAATTTGGTTTGACATTTGGTAAGGCAATTAAAAACAACGGTTTAGCATTCCTGCTGTTGAAACTGTTATTGAAAGTAACAGTTTCAATAACTGAGCAGGCATGGATGTTATCCAAAGACTCCAGAGCTTTGCTGTAAACTAATTTTTTTTTTTTTTGAGATGGAGTTTCACTGTTGTTACCCAGACTGGAGTGCAATGCCACGATTTCGGCTCACTGCAACCTCTGCCTTCTGGGTTCAAGCAATTCTCCTGCCTCAGCCTCCCGAGTAGCTGGGACTACAGGCGCGCACCACCATGCCCAGCTAATTTTTGTATTTTTAGTAGAGATGGGGTTTCACCTTGCTGACCAGGATGGTCTTGATCTCTTGACCTCGTGATCCACCTGCCTCGGCCTCCCAAAGTGCTGGGATTATAGGTGTGACCCACTGCACCTGGCCACTGTGAACTAATTTTAAAATGATTTTCTATGCATTAGATTTCACAAGGTCACACTATACTTTTCTGATGTCAGGCCAATAAAAGTACTTTCAATAACAGTTTCAACAGCAGGAATGCTAAACCGTTGTTTTTAATTGCCTTACCAAATGTCAAACCAAATTTCTTTATTTCTCTGGTAGCCAACCATTTTATCAAATGTATTTCTTGAAATAAAAAAAGTTTAGTATTATAAATTTAGAACATACATTAATATTCCCAATTTATGGTTGGATACTGCTAATAATGTACAAATGGAATAACTTTATTGTAAGCATTTACATTTTATTCCAAAAAGATATGGAGGCTTCCTTAGGATCTATACCATATAATGAAAATCAATGTTCTCATTTAGTACTAAAGGTATTCTTGGAATGCTTTCCTTTGTTCAATTACCTTGGTTGGAATTAATTCAGATGCAATGTTTTCTCTTATTAAATTCACACTAAAAATTTCTTCAAACAAAACAAAGTTAATTTGATGTCCTCAATTCTTCAAAGTAATGAACAATACTCCAATTTCTTACTTTCTCATTGCTTCTCCCAATTTCTTGTCTCCTCAAGTGGGGTGTCAGCTTCTCCAGAGGAAAAAAAAATTAAGCATCATTGTTTTTTATTGTCTTGAGTGCCTTGCATGAGTCCACTGGGTAAAACAGTCCCTAGGGCCTGGAAGAATGGGACAATTGAAAGTAATTTTACAATTTGATGGGGTTGAAGCTGTGTCACATCTCAGCCTGATGGGCCTATTTAATTAGTTCCGGTGAGAAGGAAGAAGAAGGATGCATTGTCATAAAAATAGAAGTCAGTCAGCAAATGCAATTCATGTCAACATGTAATTCTGCTTTCTCCTCCCTCCACTGTCACCATTCAGCCACCTCTTTCACACTGACAGTCACAATCTGGCAGATGTCACTTCCCACCTCAGCCCTCCAGCCAAAGAACTTAAGTTGAAAAAATTGTTGGTAAGGAGACAATGAAGAAAAGGCCCTTTACAGCATAACTAGTCCTAAGTCCCACACCTCTGTAGGTATCATCTTAATAGTAAGAAATGATATCATAGACTTCTTGAAATTGTTGAGGGCCTTGGAGTTCTCTAAAATTCTGCTAGTAAAAGTAACAGTTGGATAGAAATACAGACTCTCAGGCACCCTCTCCAACTACTTACGCAGAATCTGGGGTTTAACAAGATCCTCAAGTCATTTACATACACAGACAAATTTGAAAGCCACACCTTCCATTATATGTACCAGAAAACTGACCCAGAGATATAAAGTAGGTATCTAATAAATAGATCTCAAGCTAGATATCTAAATAAAATGTGTCAGTAAAGATTTGCTGATGAATTAATTAATTGGTCCTGGAGAAGAAGTAACATAAAAATATATAACAAACATCATTATTATTCTTCTTTAGAGGGAGTCTTGCTCTCTCACCAGGCTGAGTGCAGTGGTGCAATCTCAACTCACTGCAATCTCTGTCTCCTGGGTTCAAGCGATTCCCCTGCCTCAGACTCCTGAGTAGCTGGGACTACAGGTGTGTGCCACTGTACCCAGGTAATTTAACAAACATTATTAAGAGCAGGGTTTTAGTTACTAACAAAAGACCAATAATTGAATGAGAAGTTTGATTACGTGACAATACATTGGAGTATAACCCCACAGTTCATAAATATTTCTAAGCACCATCATAAGAACTACTTAGTAAATACTTGCATTAAATGAAATAAATATATTAATTTTGTTTATGTACTAGTTGCTTTGTTTTATTTTTGCCTTAGTTAGACCATTCAACCTCTAAAAAGCAGACAAAAGTCTTGGTCAAAGACTAGGCTCTTCTAGGAGTTTCTAAAATTTCTAAAGTTGTTACTTCTTTCATCCTTGAAGTTTCTGATGGGCCTGTTATTCCCTCTCCAGCCTATTTTTGTTTTTATTTTATTACTTGCTAACAAAAGGCAATACACGGAGAATACAGGAGAGTATTTCAAAGCATAGAAAGTATCCACAATTAAGAGGAGTGATGTCATCAAGACTGCAAAACAGAAGATAACCAATAATATCCCCCCAATACAAGAATTCTGTACCTATCCACAGTCTCTCAGCAAGAGCCTCAGGATTCAGGTAATAGTTTGTGAAATCCCAGGGGAGTCCAAGATCTTGGAGGGTCACTTTGAGAGTGAAAACCAACACCCAAGTAACTAATCTGTCAAACTTGCTCCTGGGTTCAAGCCTGGAAATGGCCCAGTCCTCCACAAAGCTTGGCTACAGTCCCATTTGGCCTTGAGTCTGCAACTAAAACTATCTGCCAAGGGATCCAGAAGGAATTACACACACTCATCCTTGGCAGAAAGGTTCATCTACTCACTGAAAGCAGTCTCAGCATTGAACCTGAAAGTTGTCCAGTTGCTCTGCTCCAGCCCCCTTCAGCTGAAGTCCTCACTCAGAGCTATTCATGCAAGGACCCAGAGGGAGATTCACCCATGTCTCATTGTCCAGGAATATGAGCTTCCCAGATGGCCTCACCAACCTCCTTTCCCACAGATCCTAAGGGGACTGAGTCTCAGCTCCAGCTCCTCCTACTGCAGTAAAAGAACTATTCCATATGTGCAGAGACTTGTTGGGAAGTGTGTGCCACTCCGATCCAATGATACCAGACTCTCCCACCTTTCTTTCTCTCTCTCTCTCTCTCTCTCTCTCTCTTTCTCTCTCTTTTGGAGACAGTCTCACTCTGTCACTTAGGCAGTGGCACAATCTCAGCTCACTGCAATCTCCACCACCCAGGCTCAAGCAATTCTCATGCCTCAGCATCCTGAGTAGCTAATACTACAGGTGTGTTTCACCATGCCTGGCTAACTTTTTGTTTCATGATGGGGTCTCATCATTTTTTCCCAGGTGGTCTCAAATTTATGAGCTCAAGCAATCCACTTGCCTTGGCCTCCCAAAGTGTTGGGATTACAGGTGTGAGCTACTGCAGTCAGCTTTTCCAGCCTCTCACAGCAAATCTCATATTTCAGTCTCAGTTCCAACTCCTTCTGCTTGCATTAAATGAAATAAAAATATTAATTTTGTTTATGTACTAGTTGCTTTGTTTTGTTTTGTTTTTTTTTGCCTGAGTTAGGCCATAGAACCTCTAAAAAGCAGACAAAAGTCTTGGTCACTAGGCAAAACTTCTAGGAGTTTCTAAGATTTCTAAAGGTGTTACTTCTTTCATCCTTGAAGTTTCTGACTGGCCTAGTTGGAGAACTAGTCTGTCCATGCATGGACATGCTGGGAGATGCATACCCATCTGAGATAACATGATAAACATGCCAGCCTTCATTCCACAGCAGATTCTAAGAAGATCCCACCTTAGCTCTGGACTTTCCTGTTGTAGTTGAGGAACTACGTGGCATTTTCAGGGTCCTGCTGGGTGATGCACAGGCACCTGAGCCAATGACATGAGCCTACCAGCCTCATTCCCACCAGTAAATTCTGAGAGGCTCCAGTTTCAACTCTAACCCCTCTCAGTGCAGTGGGGACCTATCTTTATGTGCAGAGACCTTCTGGGAGGCACACTCATCTGGGCCATTGGGTAAGTATTCTGAACTCAGGTCCCTCCCCACTGTTGCCATATAAATTTCAGAGTCCTCATGAGACTTGCAGCAAACCTGGACTTAGAGCATTCTCTACTGCTGAGGCAGCTGCAGTGGTCACAGGCTCAGGGAACACAACAATCAGCCTGCTTAGAATCTATAGAAGGCCCTCTGAAATAGGACAAACACAAACAAAGCCATACTTTTAAGACTAAAATAAATGCTTAATCACTCAATGTGCAGACATTGTTGCATGTTCATAAGCATGAAGAAAATTCAAGGAAATCTGGCCTTACCAAATGGACAAAATAAGGGTTAGAGATCGAACCTAAAGTTATAAAGATGAGTGATCTTTCATAGAAAGAATTCAAAACATCTGCTTTAAGAAAGCTCAATGAACTGCCATAAAACACAAAATATTAATTCATAAATTTATCAGAGAAATTTAAGATATCGAAACAATTTTTTTAATTAAGCAGAAATCCTGGAGCTGAACAGTACAGTGAAAAAAGACGAAAACTGCAACAGACAGCATCAACAGCAGAATTGATCAAACAGAAGAAAGAATCAGTGAGCTTGAAGACAGACTGTTTAAAAATAGAGATGACAAAAAATAATAAAAAAGAAGGAAGCTTTATGAGATTTATGAGAAAACATCAAAAGAGCAAATAATTTGGTTATTGGATTTAAAGAAGAAACTGAAAAAGACAAAAGGGTAGAATGCTTTTAGAAGAAATAATTATGAAAAACTTTCAAAGCCTGGAAAAATATAGAAATATCTAGCTACAGGAAGGCAAAAAATCACACCAATCAGATTTAATCCAAATAAGAATATCCCAAGACATAATATTATCAAACTCTCAAAGGCCAAAGCAAAAGAGAAGATACTGAAAGCAGAGAGTGAAAAGAAACAAATAACTTATAAGAGAGATCCTATACACCTGGCAGCAGACTTCACAGCAGCAACCTTACAGTTCAGAAGGAAGTCAGAAAACATATGCAGAGTGCTGAAGGAAAAATAAATGGTTGTTAACCAAGGATGCTATACCTAGCAAAGCTGTCCTTCAAAAACTAAGGAGCAATAAAGACTTTCCCAGAGAAATGAAAGGTGAGGGAATTAATTGCTAAAAGACCTGTTCTAAAAAAATGCTAAAGCGAGTTCTTCAAACCAAAAGAAAAAAATGCTAACATGATTGTTACACTAATATTGTAATCATGGTGTATAAACCCCTTACAACTTTATAAAAACACTAAGGAAAGCTAATAAAAAAATAACTACAAAATTTTGTAAAGAGATAGACAACATAAAAGTGTAAATTGTGATATCAAAAATTTTAAATGTGAAGGCAAATGAAATTAATTTATACAGATTTTTTTGTTGGTGGTCCATTTGTTTCCTTTTTTGTGATAAAAGTTAAATTGGTATTAGTTTTAAATAATTTGTTATAACTATAGCAAGCTTATCCAACTCATGGCCTAGTGGCCCAGGACAGGTTTCAGTGGGGCCCAACACAAATTTGTAAACTTTCTTAAAACATTATGAGACTTTTCTGTGATTTATTGTTTTTAGCATATCAGCTATGATTAGTGTTAGTGTATTTTATGGGTGGTACAAGGCAGTTCTTCTTCTTCCAATGTGGCCTAGGGAAACCAAAAGATTGGACACCCCTGAACTATAGAATGTTTTTGGTAAGCCCCATGGTAATCACTAAGCCAAAACATATAATGGATACATTAAAAATAAAAAAGTAACATATTAAAACATACTACCAAAGAAAATCACTTAATCACAAAGGAAAACAGTTAGAAAAGAAGAAAGGAAGACATGGGTTACAAAACAGCCAGAAAACAAGCAACAAAATAGCAGTATTTATTGTTATCACCTATCAAGAACAACACCAAATGGAAATAGACTAAAATTTCTAATTAAAAGACGTAAGCTGAATAAAATAAAAAACAAGGACCAACTATATGTTGCCTACAAGAAACTCATTTTACATGTAAACAAAAACAAACTGAAAGTGAAGGAATGCAGAAAGATGTTTTATGCAAACAGAAATCAAAAGAGTAGTATGTCTATATAAGAGTTATACCTATATAAGATGAACTAGACTTTAGGTCAAAAACAGGAAAAAGAGACAAAGAGTTATACCTATGTAACATGAAATAGACTTTAGGTCAAAAACCAGAAAAAGAGACAAGGAAGATCATTATATAATGATAAAGGTGTCCATTTAGCAAGAGGATAAAACAATAGTAAATATATGCACTCAACACCAGAGCACCTAAATATATAAAGCAAATATTAATAGCTCTAATAGAAGAGATAGACTGCATTACAGTAATATTGGCACCTGTACTTTTGGCAATGCAAAGATCATCCAGGCAGAAAATCAATAAACATGGAAGTTAAACTATTATCTAGACCAAATGGATCAAACAGACAGTTACACATTTATTCAACTGCTGCAAAATACAAATTCTTCTCATCAGCACATGGAACATTCTCCAGACTGGCCATATGTTAGGGCATAAAATAATTCCCAACACATTTTAAAAAGTCAAAATTATATCAAGTATCTTTTCTGGCTGCAAAATAAAACTAGAAATTAATACCAAGAGGAACTCTGGAAATTGTACAAATATATGAAAATCAAACCATAGAGGTGAAAAACATTTAACTATAGAAGTGAAAGATCTCTACAAAGAAAACATTAAAGCATTGGGGAAAGAAATTGAAGAGAACACACACACACACTCTCCTGAATAACCAACCAATAGGTGAAAGAAAAAATTTAAAATTCTTTAAAATAAATTAAAGTGGAAACACAACGTATCAGCACCTATGAGGTACAACAACAGAAGTACTAATGAGGCAGTTTATAGCAATAAACATCTACATAAAAAAGTAGAAAGATTTCAAATAAACAACCTAACCATGAAACCCAAGGGACTAGAAAAGCAAGAACAAACGAAACCCCAAATTAGTAGAAGGAAACAAGTAATAAATGTCAGAAGAGAAATAAATAAAATTGAGATTAAAAAATACAAAAGATCAAAGATATAAAAGGTTTGTTATTTGAAAAGATAAGCAAAATTGACAAACCTTTAGCTACAGCAACTAAGAAAAAAGAGAAAAAATAAAATATATAAAATGAAATGAAAAGGAAAATGTTATAACTGATACAACAGAAATATAATAGATCATTAGAGACTACTATAAATGACTATATGCCAACACATTGGACAACTTGTGAAATATGGATAAATTTCTGGAAACATGCAAGCTTTCAAGATTGAACATGAAGAAATAGAAAACTTGAACAAACCAATAATGAGTAACAAGAATAAAGCAGTAATAAAAAGTCCCCCATCAAAGGAAGGCCCAGGACCTGATAGATTCACTGTTAAATTCTGCCAAACGTTTAAAGTAGAACTGATACCAATTGTCCTCAACCTATTTTTTTTTAAAACAATTGAAGATAAGGGATTCCTTTCAAACTCATTCTGTCAGGCCAGCATTACCCTGATACCAAACTCAGACAAAGACATTTAAAAAAAAAGAAGAAAAAATAAAACTACAAGCCAAAACCAAATAAGAACACAACAACAACAACAACAACAACAAAAACAGATAAAGCTATCAAAACCAAACAAGAATATAACAAAAAAGCAGAGAAAGCTATAGGCCAATAACTCCATAAACATACATCAACAAATACTCAGCAAGAGTCCCAAACAAAATCCTAGCAAACAGAATTCAATTATACATTAAAAAGATTGTTCCATGATCAAGTGTGCTTCATCCCAGGGATGCAAGGATGGTTCAACATACACAAATCAATAAATATATGATATCTCATATCAACAGAATCAAGGATAAAAGTCATATGATCACTTCATTAGATGCTGAAAAAGCATTCAATAAAACTCAACATCTTTTCATAATAAAATTAACAAAAAAAACTCACCAAATTGGGTATAGAACAAACATTTCAATACAATAAAAGCCATATATGACAAATCCACAGCTAATAACTTACTAAATGGGAAAAAATTGAAAGCCTTTGCACCAAGATCTGGAACATGACAAGGATGTTCACTTTCACCATTTATATTCAACGTACTACTGAAAGTCCTAACCAGAGCAACTAGGCAAAGAAGGAAACAGAGAGGATCCAAAATGGAAAGGGAGACATCAAATTTGCCTTGTTTACAGATGACATAATTTTATATTTAGAAAAACCTCATAATTACACCAAAAAATGCTTAGAACTGATAAACAATTCAGTAACACTGCAGGATACAAAATCAATATACAAAAATCAGTAGCATTTTGAGGAAGAAGAGAAGATGGCACTGTAGGAGCAACTCAGGATTGCAGCTCCCAGTGAAAGCGCAGAGGGTGAGTGGATGCCACATTTCCAGACGGATCTTAATTGCCCACAGACCAGGAGATTCCCAGGTGTAGGAGCCCCATGGGTCACCAGCTCAATGTTTTGGCTGGCGCGGCTGTTTGGGCCGGCGTGGCTGTTTCAGCCAGCACTGCCAGTGCAGTGGCATACCATATAAAATACACTGGTCTGGTTGCCCTGTTAAACTGGCAATTGAAGATCTGGGAAGGCAGATTAGCATGTTCATCTTATTAAACGGGACTTAAACATAAAGCCAGGCCAGGAGATTCCTGGGCAGTGACGTTGTTTCAGCCAGCACAGTGGGTCGCCACACGGGACATCACACAGATCCCGGTGCCCTTTCAGCAGGAGACTGGAAAACCTGGGAGAGAGTCAACCATTCAAATTAAAAAAAAAAAAAGGCTCTGAGGCAGGGAGCCAGGTGATCAGGCTTGGCGGGTCCCACCCTCACAAAAACAAACAAACAAAAAAAACTGCAATTGGAAACACTTGGGGTTGAGAGTTTCACAGCAAGCACAGCTGAACCCAGGACAGAGCAGCTCAGTGGGGGGAGGGGCATCTGCCATTACCGAGGCACTCCACCCTACAGAGGTACTCTGCCATTGCTGATGCAGCCTGCCATTGCCGAGGCAACCTGCCATAACAGAGAAAGTCTGCCATTACAGAGGCAGGCCACCATCGCCATGACAGTTCTAACCAAACTCATATAAATAGGACTGCAGGGAACTACATACGGCAGGAGGGCAGAGCCCACGGCAGCAGGGTGGACCCCAGAGCAGCTCAGTATAGTCTCTGCAGGCAGGCAGTGATGAGACTGCCTCCTCACTGGGCAGGACAGTGCAATGGATATTCATAAATAAAGCCCTAACTCCCCAGGACAGAGCACCGGAGGGGAAAAAGAAAGGTTTTATGAGTTCTGCTGCAGCATACTTAAACGTACCTGCCTAGCAGCTCTGAATGAACAACAGAGCTCACAGCTCAGCACTTGAGCTGCTATAAAGTACAGACTGCCTCCTCAAGCAGCTCCCTGACCCCGGTATATCCAAAGAGTCACCTTACAAAGAACTGATCAGACTGACATTTGGCGGGCATCATTCTGGGACAAAGATAGCAGAAGAAGAAACTGGTAGTAACCCTTACTGTTCCGCAGCTGCTACAGGTGTTCCCCAGGCAAGCAGGGCCTGCATTGGACCTCAGCAGACCTACAGCAGAGGGGCCAGACTATTAGAAGGAAAACTAAAACAGAAATACTTCATCATCAACAATCCAGACATCCACTCAGAGACTCAAGGAAAATCAGCAACTACTCAGACGACAGGTGGATAAATCCACAAATATGGGAAGAAACCAGCGCAAAAAGGAGGAAAACACCCAAAACCAGAAAGCCTTGCCTCCTACAAGGGACCACAACTCCTCACCAGCAAAGGAACAAAGCTGGACAGAGAATGAGTGTGATGAAATGACAGAATCAGACTTCAGAAGGTAGGTAATGAGAAACTTCCATAAGCTAAAAGAACATGTTCTAAATCAATGCAAAGAAACTAAGAACCTTGAAAAAAGATTTGAGGAAATGATAACAAGAATGGATAACTTAGAGAGGAATATGAGTGAATTGATGGAGCTGAAAAACGCAACACAAGAACTTCGTGAAGCATGGACAAGTTTCAACAGCCAAATTGAACAAGCAGAAGAAAGAATATCAGAGGTTGAAGATCAATTCAATGAAATAAAACAAGAAGGCAAGATAAGATAAAAAAGCGCAAAAAGGAATGAACAAAGTATCCAAAAAATGTGGGACTATGTGAAGAGACCTAATCTACCTTTGATAGGTGTACCTGAATGTGAAGAAGAGCATGAATCCAAGATGTAGAATACTCTTCAAGATATAATCCAGGAAAATTTCCCCAACCTAGCAAGGCAGGCCAATATTCAAGTCCAGGAAATACAGAGAACACTACAAAGATATTCCGCAAGAAGAGCAACCCAGAGGCATAAATCGTCAGATTCACCAGGGTTGAAATAAAGGAGAAAATGCTAAGGGCAGCCAGAGAGAAAGGTCGGGTTATATACAAAGGGAAGCACATCAGACTCACAGCAGATCTCTCGGCAGAAACCCTACAAGCCAGAAGAGAGTGGGGGCCAACATTCAACATCCTTAAAAAAGAACTTTCAACCCAGAATTCATATCCAGCCAAACTAAGCTTCATAAGTGAAGGAAAAATAAAATCCTTTGTGAACAAGCAAGTACTCAGAGGTTTTGTCACCACCAGGCCTGCTTTACAAGAGCTCCTGAAAGAGGCACTACACATAGAAAGGAACAACCAGCACCAGCCATTCCAAAAACATACCAAATGCTAAAGAGCATCAACAAAATGAAGAATCTGCATCAACTAATGGAAAAAACAGCCAGCTAGCATCAAAATGGCAGTATCGAATTCACACATAACAATATTAACCCTAAATGTAAATGGGTAAATGCACCAATCAAAAGACACAGACTGGCAAATTGGATAAAAAGCCAAAACCCATCAGTGTGCTGTATACAGGAAACCATCTCACATGCAAGGATACATAAAAGCTCAAAAAAAAGGGATGGAGGAAGATTTACCAAGCAAATGGAGAGCTAAAAAAAGCAGGAGTTGCAGTTCTCATCTCTGATAAAATAGACTTTAAAACAACAAAGATCAAAAGAGACAAAGAAGGACATTACATAATGGTAAAAGTATTGATGCAACAAGAAGAGCTCATGATCCTAAATATTTATGGACCCAATACAGGAGCACCCAGATATATAAGGCAAGTTCTTAACGACTTACAAAGAGACTTGGACTCCCACACAATAATAGTGGAAGACTTTAACACTCCACTGTCAATATTAGACAAATTAACCAGACAGAAAATTAACAAGGATATCCAGGACTTGATCTCAGACCTGGAACAAGCAAACCTGAAAGACCTTTACAGAACTCTCCACCCCAAATCCACAGAATATACATTCTTCTCAGCACCACATCACACCTACTCTAAAATTGACCACATAATTGGAAGTAAATCACTCCTCAGCAAATGCAAAACAACTGAAATCATAACAAACAGTCTCTCAGACCACAGTGCAATCAAGTTAGAACTCAGAATTCAGAAACTAACTCAGAACTGCA
>JAPYYA010001842.1:0-14681 GCA_028533165.1 Leontopithecus rosalia | reverse complement strand
GACAACAGTCTTCCTTCCCATGATGCTCTGCTCTACAGTCTGACCACAGCCTGCCTTCCCGTGATCCTCTGCTCTACACTCTGACAACAGTCTTCCTTCCCATGATGTTCTGCCCAACAGCTGACAAGAGTCTCCCTTCCCGTAATGCTCTGCCAACAGCCAACAACAGCCTGCCCTCCCGTGATGCTCTGCCCCACAGCCGACAGCCACACCTCCCTTGGCACCAGGATTTGCCCCCAGTTTGACAACAGCCTTCCTTCCCAGCATGCCTTGCCCTGGCCTGGTTAGTGCTGTTCGAACCCACGTGAGGGTGGCGTCCGTGCTGCCCACGTCCTGGTGGTGAGCTCAGTCAGCCACCGAGGCAGCAGCTGTGCGGGATGCGCTTCTGTGTGCGGCTCCGCTGTTCACTAGCTGTGTCCCTCTGGGCCTGGGTGGCCTTTCAGAGTGCAGATGAGGCCAGTGGCTCTGCTCTCAGAAGGCCGTGGCAGGCAGGGTCCGCACAGTGGAGACCTGGCCTGGAGGAAGCCAGACTCCTCCCAGACACGGCAGAGCCCGGCCTCCTCAGGTGGGGAGGATTTTCTGGAAATGGGCCAGAAGGGAGGACAAGGGAGCCCTCTGTCCCCAGGGCTGGAGGCAGCTGGCACCTGGAAGCCAGAAATTCAAGGCTGAGAAGGTTCTCCCGCCTGGGCCAGCCACTTTCCATGCGCGGAAGTCAGAGAGTGCAAAGGAGGAGCAAGAAGGGCCGGGTGTGCTCAGGAAACCACGTTCACTGGTTCACTGCCCTCCCTGCCACCTCCACGGTGTGGCGCTCCCTTCGGGGGTGGGGGTGCTGCAATGACAGCCTTTCCAGGGGAGAGGCCTGGGTGGCTGGAGGAGGGTGGCCGGGCTGATTAGCACCCCTGCTGCTGCCTGTGACGATCTGCTCAAGATTGTGTGATGAAATTTCATTAACCGCCACACTTATTTTTGTCTTCTCTGTCTATTCTGGGAAGCAGATTCTTAGATCAGCAATTAGAAATGTCAGTGGGGCTTTTGAGAAGGGGGGTAATTTGTCAAGTCCATAATGGAGAATAGTAATCAATTCATGGACAACTTCAATGATACTAAAATGGTAATGAATTGTAAATTTCTGATGGAATATATATTTATCTATTTTTGCACTTTTTACTGATTAGCAACAAGCTCTGGTATATTAGTTCTTAAATCTGATTTCTATAGTTAGCATTTTTTTGTGTTTTCTTTTATTTTTTTCCACTGAAAGTTTCCTGTGAAGGAGAGAATCCACTTAAGAATAAACTTCAGGGCCAGGTGTGGTGGCTCACACCTGTAATCCCAACTTTGGGAGGCTGAGGTGGCTGGATCACCTGAGGTCAGGAGTTCGAGACCAGCCTGACCAACATGGTAAAACCCCGTGTATACTAAATACAAAAAATTATCTGGGCATGGTGGCACATGCCTGTAGTCCCAGCTACTTGGGAAACTGAAGCAGGAGAATCACTTGAACCCAGGAGACAGAGGTTGCAGTGAGCCAGGATCGGGCCATTGTACTCCAGCCTGGGCAAAAAGAGTGAAATTCCGTCTCAAAAAAACAAAGACAAAAGAATAGACTTCATATCAACTCGCCCCTGAGTGCCTGCTTAGTGGGAACAGCAGACACAGGGTCTCCTGGGCCTCAGAAGCAGGTATGGGAGAGGAGAGAGCAGGGCCAAAGGCCCTGAGCAGTGAGACACACCCAGCACATCGGCAGGAGGCTGAGTAAGGGGCACTCACAGAGTGCTGGCCGGTAGGCTTGCTCGTGAGCACCTGCCGTTGGCACCGGAATACTGGGTCCTGGACCTGTATTTAGCCTGCCCGGGCTGCTCGCCATTTATTCAAGGCAGGCCACTTCCAGGATGATGAAACCACATCTCAGCTCCAGCAGTAATGACAAAAGACCACAGCCTGAGATCACCTGACCTCAGGTGATCCACCCACCTCGGTCTCCCAAAGTGCTGGGTTTACAGGTGTGAGCCACCACACCTGGCCCTGAAGTTTATTCTTAAGTGGATTATCTCTTTCACAGGAAACTTTCAGTGGGAAAAAAAGAAAATAAAAGCAGCGGTGGCTGATGGCATCCTCCCCTTCCCTCACATCCCCTTCACAGCATGGTTTCTGTGGTGCAGGTGGCCGAGGAAGACCCAGCAGCCATGCCCAGAGCTGCATCCTGGAGTCTGTATTTCATGACCTCCATCCCCTTGGGGTGTCCACGGAGGACCTGGCGTTCTTTGAGAACAGTCTCTTAGCAGCTTCTTGTGGGTGCCCACCGCCATCCTGGGGGCAGAGTTTGCCTGTCAGGACCACTGCCAAGGCTGAGGAGGAAGTGGTGGCATCGGAAGCTGAGGATGCCCTAGGTTTGCCACTTTGATCACACTGGGAGTGGTCCCATGGGCCGCTGCCTGTCACCCCCCCCTCACAGATGGGAGCCACGGGTGGTGCTTGTGAGTGGTAGAGGCAGTGGGTAAGTCCAGTGCCCACAGGTTAACGATTGTTCTTCGGGAACTGGATGAGACTGGGCCCACAGAACGTGATTCTGATGTGGCTTTGATGAGTACCAATGAGGTGGCATTAGGGTCAGCAGCAAGCACTGCCACCCGCTCTCTGTTCTCCTGGCTCCTGGCTTCCAGCACCCACCTGAGCACCATGGGGACCACAGTGGCAGGCGCTGCGCTCTCTGCCCATTTCCAGGGCACCGTCTCTGCTGAATCTTATCTTCAGCATTGTAAGTTGAGAAAGTGCTCCCAATCTACATTTTAATTATATCTTCAAATCCAGATCCTGTCTTTTGCTTCCCAACAAGTCAATGGCACAAATTTTCTCCCTCTACCACGCAGCCCTCAATCTGCTGTCTTCATCAGCCCATGGATTACCCACAGCAGTCAAACTCTTCCTGCAAAGGCATTGACAGAGGAACTGAAACAGAACGCTGAACAAAGTTGAAGAAATTTGGAATAACAGACTTTCTGCTGGAAAAAAATATATCGATTTGCATTTATCAAGATACACCATTGCCTCAAGTAATGAGAACAACCTGCTCACAGCACCGAGCGCTGCCTTCCGGGGCTTGGAGAACCCTCTCCATTCTGAGGGAAGATTCCAGCTGTTACCCAAACCCCAGGGCACTGAGAAGGTTCAGACCTCGCCTTCTCCTGGGCTGCCTGGGTTCTGGCCCCTGGTCCGTGTACACAGAACCCTGCTTGCAGAGAGTGGAACTTCCTCCCACGGGCCACCCTTGGGTGTGAGCTGATGAGCCCCAGAGGAGGCATGGGAGATGGCACCTGTAGCCCCTGCATCTGCATCCTGTGGTGACGGCCTGTGCCTCAGGGCAGAGCAGAGCAGGGACTGAGGAGAGAGGGGCCTCCCGGGAGCCCAGGAAGCATGGAGTCCAGGCCAGGCCGGCTTTTCAGGTGCAGATGTCAGCGAGCACAAAGGAGGAAGCAGGAAGGGCTGGCTGCTCTTGGGAACCAATTCACTGCCCTGCCTGTAACCTCCAAAGCAAGGCCCTCCCTCGAGTGGGTGGTGCTGCCTTGAGACTCATGGGAGGGAGAGGGCTGCGTGGGGCAACTCGTACTAGTGGTGGCCGGAGGAGGGTGGCGAGGCCAAAGCGTCAAGTGCAATGAGGACGAAAGCACATGTACCCCCTCCCTGCACGTGCAAAGCACACAGCTGAGACCAGGCCCGGCAGCCTGAGACCACAGGGCCACCACTCCGGCAGACCCAGAGATGGGCTGTGTAGCACAGTTCTCAACATTTAAACCACGGGATGCTGTGGCTGGTCCTCTTGAGGGCGGGCCACCCCGTGAGTAACCCCAGAAGCAGCTAGATGTGAGAGAACCGGAGCTCTGAGAGAGCAGAAGGGGCAAGAGCCAGGGACATTTGGGTCCTTCCTGGTGGCAATGTGGGCCATCCCCATGTCCGTAGACCAGAGGGAGGTGGTGGGCTGTCCCGCTGGCAGCTGGCATGCTTTCCTTCTCCTGTAGCCTAGACACGTGTCACTGGCCTCTGCTGAGCTCCCCGTGCCTCCACCCCAGAACCGCACCCTTTATCATGTGAAATCGGGCACCAGCCATGTTTATCACTACAGACCAAACGCAAGATGGGCACAGCAGAACAGGTGGTGGACACAGGCCAGGAAGTCCGGGCATCATCCTGTCACCAAGAGGTGCCTCTGCTAAGCCCCTGCCTCCCCATGTCTCCCACGCGGAAAGTGGGGCAGCTGGTCCCTTGGCTCTGAGCTGGGTGGGCCACCCAGCAGCCATTCCCGCACCTCCAAGTTCCCGATCACCACAGTCAGACCTCACGCCCCTCCACGGCGCAACACGACCTAAATCCAATTGATAAGATGTAAAACATTGCCTCCCCCACCTTCTGTGCACAGCGGGTCAAAAGTAGGTGACGTTCATTGCATTACTTGGCATAAACATGGTTTTAATAATTACCATGGGCCAGAACCCGCGCCTGCTCTTGAATAATGAGCACTGAATTCTATTATAGTTCAGGATTAAATATCTTCCAGCTCAGTTCCTGCAGCAGGCTGGCGAGGCAGCGTCCGTGGCCCAGAGCGTGCCTCCATGGTGCACACGGCCCAAGATGAAAAATCCCTGCTGCTATTCTCAGCCCCGCATAACATATCATTTTGCAGCCCTATACAGCTGCATCTGAATTGTGTTCTGTGTTTTGTAATCAGGATTTGCTTGAATTTGTTATAATTTTAGGTGGTTTTCTTGTTCACTGAAGATAATAATTATTCTCTACCTGAGGATACATATTAGGGTTACAACATCTTCACATTGGAAACGGTTTATTTATAGTTCTTATTGCACCATCAATATCAGGAAGCTTTCATCTCTGCACATGTTGGTGAGCTGAGCCCAGCACCCCACCCACGAGCAGGACGGGAGCTCAGAGGCCACTCCCAGCCCGTCTCCCAGAGCCTCTTCCTCTTCCCAACGGGGACAGTGAGGCACCAGGAGGTTAATCGGCTTGCCTGAGGTTATCTGAATAATTTAAGGCCCTATGGTAGCACACATTAACTCTGCACTTCAAACATACCCCCACACACACGCCGCCCACACACGTGTATTTCACTGGTCAGTTTGCTTCAGCAACCCACATGTGAGGGAGATAGAGAAGTGCCTTCCCTGTACCAGACGCTTGTGTTAGGAAAATCCAGAGCACCCCACACCCCATGGAAGCAGCCAACAGAGAATCACCTCCGTGGTGTGGGTTTAGAAAGCAGACTTCAGAAACTTCTCCCGAGAAATTGTGTGGAAGGATGGTTGTTTGAGATGGTCATGAAGTGAAGAATATTCATACACACACACACACACACACACACACACACACAAGAAAGAGAGAAAGCGAACCCCCCTCCGATCTGACATTGCCTCATGATGTTGATGCTACAGTCATAAAACCTTATTTTGCAGATTACAAAACAATTCCAATAGAATATCCTGTTTGATCCCTCCAAAACAAAACCGTATGTGGTAGTGAGACAGATATTATGATTACTATTTCTCAAGAAAAACAAAAGAGAGATCCCTGGAGCCGAGAACTCACTCTCCAGCACTGGCTGGGGCCTGCGGGGCGTGACCATGTCTCCTGGTCTTGGCTCCGTTGTTCTTTCTTGGGGCCTCATCCTCCACACCCCAGGAGGGTTTCCAGGGTCAGGTGCCTAAAATCCCACCATCGGAAGCACCCTGTATCTTGCCATTTATTCAGATGTTATTGATTCTACGTACAAGTCTTACACGTTGCTGACTAAATGTGCCCTTAGGTATTATAGAAAGTTCGTTCATTATGATGAGTAGATTTTCTGTCCATCGCCACTTGAAACTGGAGAGTTCTGAGAGAACTGTTATCATCCTGTTCCTCGATTGACCTCTGCCCCAGCGACATTGCCACATTCTAGGGTAGAGTTCACGGCATCTTCAGCCTTTTGGTTTTCTAGGGTTACAACCATATCCTGAGCCAATGAGGGAGTCTGTTCATTGTTAATTACGTATCTAAGAACATTTCAACCAGATTCCTCATGGATATTTCGGCAGACTGGAGAAAGTGACCTTAAACTGCACATAGAAGATAGACCGTCCAGGAACTGATATTTGTTTTTTTTGAGACGGAGTTTCGCTCATTACCCAGGCTGCAGTGCAATGGCACAATCTCGGCTCACTGCAACCTCCGCCTCCTGGGTTCAGGCAATTCTCCTGCCTCAGCCTCCCGAGTAGCTGGTATCACAGGCACGCGCCACCACGCCCAGCTAATTTTTTGTATTTTTAATAGAGACAGGGTTTCACCATGTTGACCAGGATGGTCTCTAGCTCTTGACCTCGTGATCCACCCGCCTCAGCCTCCCAAAGTGCTGGGATTACAGGCATGAGCCACTGTGCCCGGCCTTTTTTTTTTTTTTTAAGACGGGGTTTCACCATGTTGGTCAGACTGGTCTTGAACTCCCGACCTCAGGTGATCCACCAGCCTTGGCCTCCAAAGTGCTGGGATTACAGGCATAAGCCACCGCACCTGGCCTATTTGTTTAACTAAGTATAAGTAGCTCCTTCCATCAAGATGATGCTGTGTTTCCACACATAGACCAAAACGATCAATGGCACCTGACAAAATGTCCACACTCACTGCAACGGCCACTTTTACATGTCAACCCAGCTGGGCCGGAGCAGCCAGTTACTCAGCCTCACCGAACCTGCGTACCGCTGCAGAGGGGTTTCATAGACGTGGCTCACGCCTCCTACTGACGGGCTTTAAGTAAAGGAGATGTCCCTCAGTACGTGGGTGGAACTCACTCAATCAGCTGAAGGCCTTAAGAGCAGAAACTGAGATTTCCTGGAGAAGAAATTCTGCCTCAAAACAGCAGCACTGACTGCCTGAGAATCCAGACTGCCAGCCTGTCCTACATATTTTAGACTCACTAAGCCCCAGGATCACATGAGCCAATTCCTTAAAATAAACCTCTTTCCCTACCTCAAATTTTCTGAATCGGTTCTGTAATCAGATTAGATTTCAAAGCCCTAATGACTCCATTCCGGGGGTGACGCGTCTGTAGCACAATGCGGCGACAGAGATGATCCCACCGCCACTGCTCCCCATCTAACATGCAGAAAAGCCGAGGCTCGGGGAGGCCATTTATCTGGTGCCTCAGAACGTTTTTGTCAAACTAAAGAACATAAGGAGATTGGCTGGTTCTCCGAATTGTGCTTAGCGAAGTAGGAGAAAAAAGAGCACAAAAGGGCTGAGCTGGGGATTAGAATTCCCAGCACAAGCGCCCCGTCAGTGCCCTAAAACCGTCTGCCCCACCCTGAAGGAAGCCCTTCCTCCTGTGGCTGCAGAGCTGAGGTTTCTGAAAACCAAACCAAGAGTCTCATCCTTCAAGTGGATGAATTGCAACCAGAATTGAATTCCCACCTTTGTAGGGAGGATGTGGATTGGGGGGCAGTGCTGAATGCCCCCAGAAACCCCCGCCCCTCTTTCCTTCCAGGCCTATAACTGGAAGAAGCCAGAAGGTCAGGGACTCATGCGTGAGGGTGACCTGTGAGAAGGCACTACAGGTTTTTTTTCTTTTTTTTTTTTTTGAGATGGAGTCTCGCTCTGTCACCCAGGCTGGAGTGCAGTGGTGCGATCTCAGCTCCCTGCAACCTCTGCCTCCTGGGTTCAAGTGATTCTCCTGCCTCAGCCTCCTGAGTGGCTGGGATTACAGGTGCACTCCAGTACCCCTGGCTAATTTTTCCTATGTTTAGTAGAGACAGGGTTTCACCATGTTGGCCTGGTCTTGAACTCCTGACCCCAGGTAATCAGCCTGCCTTGGCCTCCCAAAGTGCTGGGATTACAGGCAGGAGCCAATGTGTCTGGCCCCACTATAATTTAAAGACACCCACGTTTCCAATTTACAGGGACAGAAATCTCAGGAGTAAGTGTGGAAATGGACATTGAGAATACGGGATAATGGAGGAAGGGAAAGAAATTCAGGCTGCATTTCTCGATATAGGCTGGCTAAACAGAAATTCTCAATTCAGTGCCGGAACTCAGAGGTGGGAGCAGGGGAGGGGCGGGGAGGGTCTCTAACCATTTGTTGGGCTGCTTGCATGAAGCATGAACCACAAAGTGGGAGCTTCAAATGCTGGACTGATCTTGATTTACTGCAGAGCAAGAGACTCGAAGGCCTGGAGGGACCGGAGCACGACAGTGGATTTACCAGTAAGACCTGCTCTCACCCTGGGAGGGCCCAGAGGCTCTGCCTTTGCCTGTGGCCACGAAAAATACACACATGTGGGGAGCCCTGGCTTTACTGACGGGCCGTGTTGTCACTCCCTTCTGTAGCTCAGATATTACGGTGGGAAATGCTGCCACCGAGCTGGGATCCAAAAATGCAGTGGGGGTCACCGGGTGGGGGGCCAAGGGCAGCATGTCACAGCCAGAGAACAAGGGGACGTGGCTGTGGTGATGGACAGCAGAGTCACCGCAGCCTGTCACACTAGTTGGTCGACTGTGGAAACAGAATTAGATGGGGCTGTGGGGGCAGGTTCGGTGGCTCACATCAGCACTTTTGAGAGGCCAAGGCGGGAAAATCACCTGAGGTCAGTAGTTCAAGACCAGCCTGGCCAACATGGCAAAACCCTGTCTCTACTAAAAATACAAAAATTTGTTGGGGGTGGTGGATGCCTATAATTCCAAATACTTGGGAGGCTGAGGCAGGAGAATCATTTGAACCCAGGAGGCAGAGGTTGCAGTGAGCCGAGATTGCACCATTGCACTCCAATCTGGGCAACAAGAGCAAAACTTCATCTCAAATAAAAAATAAATAAATAAATAAATACGAAGCAGACGGGCAGTCTACTAAGATTTTACTCGACCTATGTAAGTGGAAAAGTTCCAGGTCAAGTGAACAAAAACGTAACTTGAATCACTCAGTCACAGCCCCTCAATCAATTTCCAGTCTTGAGCCAGTTCGCAAACACAACATCCTTTGAATAAAGGGGAGGCCTGTTCCACTTGGGGACGGACCCAGCTACACTACCACAAATGTAGAGTCAGTTTTTCTCCCAGCCTTCCCCAAAGGGTCTGTGGTCTTTCACTGGAGTAGATATACCCTGGAGAAAAGAAACGGACGAGAGCTGACCCCAGAGCTCACTGTCACCCTCTAGGCAGAGTCCAGGCTTATGGAGGTCAGGTAGTCAGTATCAGTAAGACCTGCTCTCTTTAGAGGATTGGGAGCAAAGCCCCACTGTCCCTTATCAGTGCTCTCCTTTTGAGAAACAGCTCTATGCCTGCTGCTGGGCCTTAGCACAGATGGAGCACTTAATCAGGAGCCACCTAGTTGCCATGTGACCTGAGCTGCCCATCATGAACCGGGTGTTATCGGAGCCACCCAGCCACAAAGTTCAGCATGCACGCCAGGGACCAGCTGGTTTTGCTCATGTCCGTCTCATGGCAGGCCTGGTGGGTCCCTCACCCCATCCTGTGGTTATTTTCCTAGTTCCAGATGCATAGTTGGAAGAGATACCCTCCACACCTGGAGGCTGCCCCCGCGGCTTCCCTGAGCTGTGCTGTGAGGAATGCTACGGTGGCAATGGCCAGTGGAAGCCACTAGAACAGCCTCTGCCCAGGACCGCAGTAAACGGAAAGCCTGCAGCGGGAGCAGTAAGGGAGCACTGAAGCGATCGGTGCCACCCTCAGGGACTTGCAGGCTGCAGGGGCGGTGGGTCCTGCCGTGTCTTCACTGCAGTTTATTTGGCCTGTGCAGAAGACAGCTGGATCCTGAAGCATGGCACTGGCTTATCAAGTCACCTAACCAAGTGGTGAGTCCGCCTGCCACTGCTGCAGCAGACGTGGTTTCCCTGCTTGGGATAATGGATGCATCCTCTGGTCCCTGGTGTGCATGCCCAACTTTGTGGCTGGATGGGTCAGACAACACCCAATTCATGATGGGCAGCTCAGTTCACATGGTAACTGGGTGGCTCCTGGTTAAGTGTCTCCTCGTGCGAAGGCCCAGAGCTGCTTCTCGAAAGGAGAGCAATGACGGGGGATGGTGGGGTTTTGCTCTCGAATCCTAGAAGATCTTGCACTGTGATTCACCTCTGGGGCCTGCCAAAGGCTCCACACACAGCTCTGCCTGCCCCCAAGCAACACAGGGTCTGCTGGGTCTTATGGCCCAAGTGGCAGAGAGCCTGACGTGCGAATGTCTTACCCATAAGTCACGAGTAATTACTACTTCGTGCTCACTAGGTCTCATCAGCATCAAGTCATCCATGGAATGAACTAGTGTGAGCGCTGGTCAAGGCGGAAGGTGATTGAGATGCTGAGAACCCACCTCTGACAGATGCTGGAGAGTTGATGGACCGCTGGGGAGGACAGTGAAGGTGCCTGGCTGGCCTTGCCAGCTGAAATCGAACTGCCTATGGACAGGGATGGAGAAGAAGGCATTTGCCAGATCAGTATCTGCATACCAGGGCTCCTGAACAGTGCCCATGGGGCTAGGGATGAAGGCTGTGCTTTGGCTCAGAAACATAGACTCCCACTCCCCAAGGCCCTCCTGGCAGCGGCCACCACGGAGTGTCACTTGGGATAAACCTGGAAGATTCTTCAAGGGCAGTGACAAGACGAAGAAAGCTCAGCTCACAGAAGAAGACTGGGCCTCCCATGCCCACCTTGGCCGCCCTGCAGCCCAGCTCACAGAAGAAGACTGGGCCTCCCATGCCCACCTTGGCCGCCCTGCAGCCCAGCTCACAGGAGAAGACTGGGCCTCCCCTGCCCACCTTGGCCACCCTGCAGTCCAGCTCACAGGATAAGACTGGGCCTCCCATGCCCGCCGTGGCCGCGCTGCAGCCCCCACAAAGGAGCACAGGGAGGTCCCTTTGAGGCAAGTCGAAGGGAAGTCCTTAGTCTGGGCAAGTGTTTGTTTGTTAGTTTAGACAATGTCTCACTTTGTCAGCCAGGCTGGAGTGCAGTGGCGTGAGATCTCAGCTCATTGCAACCTCCACCACCCAGGTTCAAGCGATTCTCTTGCCTCAGCCTCCCAAATACTTGGGACTGCAGGTGTGTGCCACCACGCCTGGCTAAGTTTTGTGTTTTTAGTAGAGGCAGTCTTTCACTATGTTGGCCGGGCTTGTCCTGATGTCCTGACCTCAAGTGATCTGCCCGCCTCCACCTCCCAAAGTGCTGGGATTACAGGTATGAGCCACTGTGTCAGGCCTTATTGATTCCTTGATTGATTGAGACAGACTCTCGCTGTCACCCAGGCTGGAGGGCAGTGGCACGATCTCAGCTCACTGCAACCTTCCTCTCCTGGGTTCAAGTGATTCTCCTGCCTCAGCCTCCCGAGTAGCTGGGATTGCAGGCACCCACCACCATGCCCGGCTAATGTTTGTACTTTTAGTGGAGGTGGGGTTTCACCACGTTGGATGGCCAGGCTGGTCTCAAACTCCTGACTTCAGGTGAGTGCCTGCCTCAGCCTCCCAAAGTGCTGGAATTACAGGTGTGAGTCATCGTGCCCGGCCTAGGTTTTCAACATCTGGAAGCAATCAGGAGAGTTGAGATGTGCTCAGGACCTCTGTGGGACCGGGAAGGGTGTGGGCAGAACTCGGCATCAGTTCCTTTGCTGTCAGCCTCAAGAACAAATGAACCTGCTCTGCCATCTCCACCGAGGCTGGCTTCTCTGCTCCTGGAATAAACTCGCTGGTCTGTGATGGATTATCCATCTAAATATACTACAGGATTTGATTTCTTATTTAAATTTTATTGAAGATTTTTGAATCCAAATTTAGAAATGAAATTAACATGCAATTTGTTCTTCCTTTACTACCGTTATCAATCTTTGGCATTAAACTTTCCATCTTTTGGTGTGATCTGGAATGGTTTAAATATCACAGGAATTAAAGAATAACCAGAATGCAGTTCAGAAACCATTAACTCAAGGAGTCATTTTTATTAGGTAATTTTTAAAACAGTCCCAAGCTCCCCTGTGATCAGAGTCTTCCAGATAGAAAGAACTTAAGGCACGGCCGGGCGCGGTGGCTCACGCCTGTAATCTCAGCACTTTGGGAGGCCGAGGCAGGTGGATCACGAGGTCAAGAGATCGAGACCATCCTGGTCAACAAGGTGAAACCTCGTCTCTACTAAAAATACAAAAAATTACCTGGACATGGTGGCGCGTGCCTGTAATCCCAGCTACTCAGGAGGCTGAGGCAGGAGAATTGCCTGAACCCAGGAGGTGGAGGTTGCGGTGAGCCGAGATTGCGCCATTGCACTCCAGCCTGGGTAATAAGAGCGAAACTCCGTCTCAAAAAAAAAAAAAAAAATCTTTCTGGCCGGGCGTGTTGGCTCAAGCCTGTAATCCCAGCACTCTGGGAGGCCAAGGCAGGTGGATCACGAGGTCAAGAGATCAAGACCATCCTGGTCAACACGGTGAAACCCCATCTCTACCAAAGATACAAAAAATTAGCTGGGCATGGTGGTGCTTGCCTGTGATCCCAGCTACTCGGGAGGCTGAGGCAGGAGAATTGCCTGAACCCAGGAGGCAAGAGGTTGTGGTGAGCCGAGATCGCGCCATTGCACTCCAGCCTGGGTAACAAGAGTGAAACTCCGTCTCAAAACAAAACTTAAGGCACAAAATCAAGGTCAGAAGTGGCTGCAGCAAGAAGGGCTGGGAGAGAGGATCTTGGTAGACACTAGGACCGGGAATTTTCACTCCTCATTTTATAGGTATAGCTGTGTTATTTTAAAATTGTTTCAAATGTAAGACAAGGATATAAAGGAGATAATAAACACCGTCTTGCCTACCACCTAGCTTTAGAAATCAAAATATGATTTACTTAAGAAATTCTCACATCAACTTTGTATTGCACCATCGAGAACGGATCTGAGGGCCGGCTCTCTGGGTGTTCACAAGCAGGACACATCCACGGGCCCAAATTGAGGATCACGAGCCAGAACCAAATCACCCCCAGGAGTCACTGGTGCTCCCCTTGCCCAAAGGGAGACTCCAATCTTCCCTGTCATGCCCTCTTATCCTCCATGTGAATGGAATCAGAGTCTGTTTCTGCTGATGTGATGCTTGTGGGGTTCCTCCAGGAATGATGTGTGCATGACCTCGTAACCCCTGCACTCCCACTGTGTGTGACCGGGTGGTGTGAAGCGTCTGGCGTATGCACCCATTCTCTGGACGAGCAGGCAGCAGGCTCCAGCTGGGCACTACCAAGAGAAGGGCTTCCAAAATATTCCAGGAAGGGCTCTTGGTAAACACACAGATCCATTCTGCTGGGTTACTGCCCAGGAAGGGAACTGCACGGTCATTGAATGAGCTTGTTTTTGGCTGTAGGAGGTGCTATCCAGGGGCCTCCCAAAGGGACAGTAGCAGACTCTGCAGTGCAGCAGGGAAGAGGTGGATCCCAGCACAGTGGATCGCCTGAGGTCAGGAGTTCAAGACCAGCCTGGCCAACATGGTGAAACCCTATCTCTACTAAAAACACAAAAATTAGCCAAGCATGATGGCAGGCACCTGCGATCCCAGCTATTCAGGAGGCTGAGGAAGGAGAATTGCCTGAACCCAGGAGGCGGAGGTTGCGGTGAGCCAAGAACACTGCACTGTACTCCAGCCTGGGCAACAGAGCAAGACTCTGTCTCAAGTTAAAAAAAAAAAAAAAAAAAAAGGTGGAGCTCCTCACCCCCTCACCCCCAGGCATCTTCCCAGGCTACTGAATACACAGTGGCAGCTCATGGAAGCTGCATAGGGTGTGACAGCACCTCGGACGTGCCCTCCTGTGAACATGTCACCCACTTTCTGTTGCCTTGTTTGTTTTTTCAAGACAGAGCTCTGCTGCCCAGGCTGGAGTGCCATGGCACCACCTCGGCTCACTGCAACCTCCACCTTCCAGGTGCAAGTGATTCTCCTGCCTCAGCCTCCCGAGCAGCTGGGACTACAGGCACCCACCACCATGCTGCATTGTCTTTCTTCTGTCTGAAGTTCGTTACACACATTGGCTCCAAGTCCTGCATAGCAAACGTGCCTGGTCAGTATCCCTGCCCTCCGTCAGCTGTCTTCGCCCTCTCTTAATGGCGTCTTCTGATAAACGGGCTGCCCTCATTTTAATATAACTCAGTGCTTCCACTTTCCCAGTGCAGGCCTTGTTTACGAAACCTGCCCCCACTAAGATCACAAAGATGTTCTCCTACACTTTCTTCTAAAAGCGTCCCTGTTTTCACACTGAGACCTGTAATCCATCCGAAATTGACTTTCATGTAAGGTAAAAGGCAGGGATCAGGATGCGACTTTTCCCACACAGATACTCAATGATTCCTCTCAACTCACTGAAGAGCCTTTCTTTTCCTCCTTGGGCTGCAGTCTTGGCTTTGTTTCAAATATATTTTTTTTAAATGAAACTCAAGCTTATATGTAAGTTCTCATTCTACATTAATGTCCTTGTTGTATTCTAGGATCTCATCCAGGGCCCTACCTCGAGTTTACTTGTCACACCCCTCTGGTCCTCTGGTCCTCTGGTCCTCTGGCCTGTGACAGTTTCTACTTCTCTCCTTGTTTTTTGGGACTTTGACAGTCCCAAGGAGTACAGATGGGGAGGGGAGCGGAGGGGAGGGGAGGGGAGGGAAGGGCAGGGCAGGGGAGGGGAGGGGAGGGCAGG
>JAPYYA010001841.1:0-14682 GCA_028533165.1 Leontopithecus rosalia | reverse complement strand
CCTGTAATCCCAGCACTTTGGGAGGCCGAGGTGGGTGGATCACAAGGTCAGGAGATAGAGACCATTCTGACTAACACAATGAAACACTGTCTCTACTAAAAATACGAAAAATTAGCCGGGCATGGTGGCAGCCTCCTGTAATTCCGCCTACTTGGGAGGGTGAGGCAGGAGAATCATTTGAACCCAGGAGGAGAAGGTTTCAGTGAGCCAAGATCGTGCCACCACACTCCAGCCTGGGTGACACAGAGCGAGACTCTGTCTCAGAAAAGAAAAGAAAGAAATGTCTGCCAAATTGAAATAAATCGTTCAGACTGAGTCTTGGTCACTTTAAAACAGTCCTGTGAGGCAGTCGCCTTTCTACAGTGACGTTTGCTGTTTTGAGTTCCAAACTCAAGTTTGATCTTGTCTCAGCACCAAACTTTTCATTCAGGTGTGGCCTCAATAAAGCTGCTAACAATTACACACTTTCCCTGACCTTGTCCCAACTTTCCTGTAAACTGGTATGGCATGGGAAAAAAACAAAACAAAACCAAAGTAACCTAATACCAACTGTGGGGTGGCTGCTAAGTTCCTCCATTGCGTCTCGAGGAATGCTTTCTGCCACCACTTTAACCTGAAAACAAACGGTGTGGTGCTGGGGCTCTGCGACAGGACGGTAAAGTGCATCTTCTTTTCATAAGCTCAAGATGAGCTCTGTCCCCATAAACACCTGGCCCTCCCGTTGTTCCCTAAGTATCAGGAAGTTTTGGCAGCAGAGACCACGTGAAATGCTACAGATGAAAATAATTACTCGAATCAGCACAAGCAACACTGGCTGTGTTGATTTAAGATGCTCTGTTAGCTACTGTACAAAGTCAGGGCTTGATTTATTTTTGTTCTGTTTGCTTTCTTCCCAAGTGAACAAATTAAATAAGTACAAGACCGGAAACTAGAGAGTACCTAAACCAGGTAGGTGGGACTTGATGAGTTAAACCTTTAAGCTTTACAGAAAGCCAGACTTTGGGGGAGCAAAAAAGTGCTGACTGGAGGCTTAAGCTCCACGCTTTCATCTCTAAGATGACAATTAATTAAGTGTAGCCTTTACCGTATCTTAGATATGAACACATGAAAAGACATTGTTTAAATATAATTTTGTCTGACATTGTTTAAATATAATTTTGTATATTTCTAAGTGTTTTTGGTGAAGATATATTTCCTTTATAATAAAGAATTATTTTCGATTATATACATATATTAATGTTATAATAACCATTCAAAACGTGGTGTTTGAAGAAAGCTGTGTGGTACACATGAAAGGTCAATTGACTCAACTTGAGCTGGATTTGGGTTCAAGTCCAGCTCTGCCACCCGCTAGCTTCTTTGCTTTTCTGAACTGCAATTTTCTTCCTGATAACATGGTGAGGGATAACACCTCCTGTTTCACAGAGTTATAATAAGAAATAAAACAGTAAGAAGTGCCTGATACATTTTAGCTACTGAACACAGGGTGAGTATTGTCATTACATTAACTAAAGAAGGTTCTTCATCCCAGTACTCTTACAAAGAAGAAGCCTATACTACTGCGCAAGAATGCCTTCTTAAAAGAAAAACTGGAAGAACACCGAGGTTCACACTTGTAATCCCAGGACTTCGAAGGCTGAGATAGGAAGATTGTATACATTTAAGAATAAAACCGTCATTCTCAGCAAACTGCACGGGAACAGAAAATCAAACACCGCATGTTCTCACTCACAGGCGGGTGTTGAACAATGAGAACACATGGACACAGGGAGGGGAGCATCACACTGGGTCTGTTGGGGGGAAATAGGGGAGGGACAGCAGGGGTTGGGGAGTTGGGGAGAGAGAGCATGGGGAGAAAAGCCAGATATAGGTGATGGGGAGGAAGGCAGCAAATCACACTGCCACGTGTGCACCTATGCAACTATCTTGTATGTTCTTCACATGTACCCCAAAACCTAAAATGCAATTTAAAAAAAAAAAGAAATATCCTTGGCTATATGCAGTTCAATGGAAAGAGCCAGGAGCTGAGAGACAGGCAGCTCTGCCCATCCTGAGAGTGGTGCTCTCTTAGGCAAGCCTCCTTGTACCTCAGTTCCCCATCAGTCAAATGGAGTCTACTGCCATCTCAGCCTATCTCATGAAATGATTATGAGGATCAAATCAAACATTCACACACACATTAAAGAGATCTGAAAAGTTGAAAGATCTATGCGCACAGATGATATATGTTATTGTAATTCCATAGTTTGAAGTCATACATATTAACATCTACTCAAAGTTCAGGCATGCTTTTGAAGCATTACCTATCTAACTGACAGCCCAAGAAGAAAACAAAGCAAAAAAGACCTTGACTGATTTAAAAAAAAAAAAAAGTTTCTGAAAACCAGCATAAGAAAAAAAAAATCCTACTTCTATGTAAGTTTTTAATGAATGATTCTAGATAATACAATATTTCTTGGTTTCTCTGTATGTTCCAGAAAACTTGAAAAAATATCTCTAGAAGGGCCGGGCGCGGTGGCTCAAGCCTGTAATCCCAGCACTTTGGGAGGCCGAGGCGGGTGGATCACGAGGTCAAGAGATCGGGACCATCCTGGTCAACATGGTGAAACCCCGTCTCTACTAAAAATACAAAAAAAAATTAGCTGGGCATGGTGGCGCATGCCTGTAATCCCAGCTACTCGGGAGGCTGAGGCAGGAGAATTGCCTGAACCCAGGAGGCAGAGGTTGTGGTGAGCCAAGACTGCGCCATTGCACTCCAGCCTGGGTAACAAGAGTGAAACTCTGTCTCAAAAAAAAAAAAAAAAAAAAAAATCACTAGATCTGTAAAATCAAATGGCAAGCAAATACCACATACAACAGCAATTACCCACCAGCTTTTCTAGAATCTTAACTAACAGAACCTTTCATTTAGTCAGCATTCACAGTCTTCTTGTTTATTTTCTTATTTCTTATGAATGAATGAGTCAGAATTGTAAGGTCCTGGCAGACAGGAACCCTGGGACATGTCTTCACATATGACTGGTGAATAATTGATTTTAAATGATCTTTTAAAATGACACACATTCATTGCTCATGTCAGACTCATTGTTACTAACCTTTGGAAAGCAATATGGCAAAATCTATTAAAAGCCATAAAAACGTCCATATATTTTCACTCATTCATCATACCCCAGGGAATTTATCCTAAGGATGTAATTCATGCACAAAGATGTTCCTGGCAGTTTCAAATCCTAACGCGAAATCAATTAAATGTTCAACCATGGAATAACAAATAAATAATAATTATAAAGATGAGGCAGTAACCCAGGACCATATTCATAATAAAGAGTTAAGCTACAAAAGAAAAATAAATATGATCATATTGTAAGATGACTTTAAGTCTGCAAAAATATGATATGTGTACATTGACCAAAAATAATATGCAAGATTAAAACAAGGTGTTTAAGGAAAAAATTTAAAATCTTACCTTCTTAACATCTTATTTTAATAAAATGATGCTTTTGCCGGGCGTGGTGGCTCACGCCTGTAATCCAAGCACTTTGGAGGCCAAGGCGGGTGGATCACCTGAGGTCGGGAGTTCAAGACCAGCCTGACCAACATGGTGAAACCTCGTCTTTTTAAAAAAAAATTAATAAAATAAAATAAAATGATGCTTTTTTTTTTTACCATTAAAGGAAGTAAATATGAATTGAAATATTTTTTCATTGATTAGGGCTTTAAGCCATTCAAAATTCTGGCATTATTTTGGCTGATTTTCACAAAAACCTGGGGCAGTAGCAAGGGGCTATGTGCTCATATTCCTTGTCATTTGACAAATGAAGAAACTGAGGCACAGAGCTATTCAAGTCTTACCTAAATCCACACTCCCCCTTTTTTTTGAGAGGGAATCTTGCTCTATCACCCAGGCTGGAGTGCAGTGATGTGATCTCATTTCGCTGTAACCTCCGTATCCCGAGTTTAAGCAATTCTCCTGCCTCTGCCTCCTGAGTAGCTGAGATTAAAGGTGTGCACCATCTCCGGCTAATTTTTATATTTTTAGGAGAGATGGGATTTTACCATATTGGTCAGGCTGGTCTCAAACTCCTGACCTCAGGTGATCCACCTGCCTCAGCCTCCCAAAGTGCTGGGCTGACAGGTGTGAATCACTACACCCGGCCTTAGAATCCTTTTTAAAGAAGCAGCCTATGGCCATACCACCCTGAACGCACCAGATCTCGTCTGAACTCCGAAGCTAAGCAGGGTCAGGCCTGGTTAGTACTTGGATGGGAGACCGTCTGGTAATACCGGGTGGTGTAGGCTTGCCGGGCGCGGTGGCTCAAGCCTGTAATCCCAGCACTTTGGGAGGCCGAGAGTCGGGTGGATCACGAGGTCAAGAGATTGAGACCATCCTGGTCAACATGGTGAAACCCTGTCTCTACTAAAAATACAAAAATTAGCTGGGCATGGTGGCACGCGCCTGTAATCCCAGCTACTCAGGAGGCTGAGGCAGGAGAATTGCCTGAACCCAGGAGGCAGAGGTTGCCATGAGCCGAGATCGCACCATTGCACTCCAGCCTGGGTAACAAGAGCTAAACTCCGTCTCAAAAAAAAAAAAAAAAAAAAAAGAAGCAGCTGACCCAGGGCTTGAACCAAGTCTGCTGCCTGACCATGAGTCCAGGATCCTTTCCCGAAGTTCTCTGCTTTGGGCTCACCTCAAGGAGACAGATTCCTCTCACCTGAGCTGGTCAGCACATCTGAGTGAAGCACTTTCACCCAGCTGAGGCTTGAGGTGCCCTGCTGTTCTCTGAAAGTTTTTTTGCCTAAAAAGGGTCCCTTCTAGCCACCTCTGGGTCTCCCCTATTAAACAAAGTCTGAGCCAGCAATCACATGAATTTTTTAGCTACCCAAGCTTCTGAGGACCAAGAGCACTCTGTGGAAAATCACAGCATTGGATGGCATCTTGTATTGTACATATAGCAGTAAAATACCAATTTCAACCCTTTGAAAAACAACAAGCTTAGTAGTCTACTTACAAACTTCATAAATGGGCTGAAAGCAATAATGAGTCACCTCAAAGAAGGCAAAATTGAACACATAAATTTCAGAACGAGCTTTATCTTCTGAATCTCAGGGATTCCGGTAAAACTGGACCAAATTAGGTACATCACCAGTAAATTCAGGGCATGTGGTAAATGTTGATGGGAAATGCTCCATTTTCTTAAACAGCAAAAGGAAAATACCACTCCAACTTGATTTCTGCATACTCCGAGCTGCCAGCTTTTCTCACGACCTTGGAGTGATCACGGATGTGACGTGTCCTTGCAGAAACAAATCCAAAGCGGGGAAAAGAGGAAACTGGAGGAAGGAGGAAAGAGGAGTCAAGACAAAAAGGATGGAGATGCCTAAGGATTTGATGGGACAATGGCTGACAAATTATTAGCACTCCGACTTATAAAATTTTATACATAAAATGTCCAGTGTATGATAGCAGTTACATAATAGATAAACATGAGTTTCCCTTTACACAAGTATTCTAGCTAATAAATGTATATATTGCATTCAGTAATAAATGAAGAAGAAATGATAGAATCCAAGTATCACCATTTTGAAACCACTAATGAATTAGTAGGCAAGTATTGTCAACAAGTGCTAACATCACGAAAAGGAGACAGCTACTCAATATGTGCTCCCAGGGAAAAACCAAACACCACCCATGAAATAATCATGCCAAAATAAAATTCAATTCTAGTCAAGCCTCTACTTGCAAATAACAAGGTATAGGAAAAACAGATCGAAGATTGAGAAATATATTAAGTACACCACAGAGCTATAATTCACAAAATCCAGACTGTGGAAATGCTACAGGCCAAATGATCCTGTTTCTTCAACAAATAAATTACATTGTCTGTGCTGGGTGCGGTGGTTCATGCCTGCAACCCTAGCACTTTGGGAGGCCAAGGAGGGGAGATCACTTGAGGTCAGGAGTTCAAGACCAGCCTGGCCAACATGGTGAAATCCCATCTCTACTAAAAATACAAAAATTAGCCAGGCATGGTGGGGCACACCTGTAATCCCAGTTACTCAGGAGGCTGAGGCAGGAGAATCACTTGAATCCGGGACACAGAGGTTGCAGTGAGCCAAGATGGCTCCACTGCACTCCAGCCTGGGTGATAGAGCAATACTCTGTCTCAAAAAAAAAAAAAAAAAAAATTACATTGCATGAAGAAAAAGAGAGGAGACCCATAGATTAAAAAGCTTAAAGACCTATCAACAAATCATAACATGGGAACTTCATTTGGATACTGATTCAAATAAAATATGAAAATAATAGAACAGTTCTAAGGCAATTGAATAGTAAGCATTGACTAGGCATTTGATGATATTAAAGAATTATTACTTTGTTAATATATGGTAATGGTATTACGGATTTTTGAAGACCTCTTTTCTTAGGGATACATGCTTAATTATTGACAGATAATATGATAAGTTGACTGGAATTTGCTTCAAAATAACATGGGATGAGGAATGGGGGATTTAGATAGAATAAAAGTGTTCTTGGGCCAGGTACAGTGGCTCACACCTGTAATTCCAGCACTTTGGGAGGCTGAGGCTGGTGGATCACCTGAGGTCAGGAATTCAGGACCAGCCTGGCCAACATGGTGTAACCCTGTCTCTACTAAAAATACAAAAAATCAGCCAGCTGTGGTGGTGGGCGCCTATAATCCCAGCTACTTGGGAGGCTGAAGCAGGAGAATGAGTTAAACCTGGAGCTCAGAGGTTGCAGTGAGCCCAGATAACATTGTTGCACTCCAGCCTGGGCAACAAGAGCGCAACTCCATCTCAAAAAAAAAAAAAAAGTGTTCATGACTTGAAGCAGAGGTGATGGGTACTTGGGGGTTCATTATACTATTCTGTTCTTATTTGTTTAAAATCTTCCTTAACAAAGGTTTTTTTGTTGTTGCTTTTTTTTTTTTGGAATGGTATCAATTAGTGCTAGTCTCTTTCTTTCCCTCTTTCCATTAGTAAGCAAAAGTCTGATATATAACCTGAGTTAAAGTAGAAAAGTTATAGCTGCCTAACTTTTTGAAACTAGCAAGAGTTCTCTTTGGGAGGTACAGAGTAGAGGAGAATGAATGAAGTCACCTGTTGCTGTCCTTAAATTTAAATGTTGCTTCTCTTTGTTTAAAAAATATTTTTTTGTTTGTTTGGTTTTTTTTTTGAGACAGAGTTTCGCTCTTGTTACCCAGGCTGGAGTGCAATGGTGCAATCTCGGCTCACCACAACCTCCACCTCCTGGGTTCAGGCAATTCTCCTGCCTCAGCCTCCTGAGTAGCTGGGATTACAGGCACGCGCCACCATGCCCAGCTAATTTTTGTGTTTTTAGGAGAGACGGGGTTTCACCATGTTGACCAGGATGGTCTCGATCTGTTGACCTTGTGATCCACCCGCCTCGGCCTCCCAAAGTGCTGGGATTACAGGCTTGAGCCACCGCGCCCGGCCTAAAAAATATTTTTTAACAATAGAGAAAGAATGATAATGAAATGGGTGAAAAGAAGGAGTAAAGAAGAAAGGGAAGGGAAACCTCAGTATGAGAAGGGAGGCTTATAGACTACTTGGACTTGAACAGGCCACTAAAAAATAATCAAGGTCCGGGCGCAGTGACTCAAGCCTGTAATCCCAGCACTTTGGGAGGCCGAGGTGGGTGGATCACGAGGTTAAGAGATCGAGACCATCTGGTCAACATGGTGAAACCCCGTCTCTACTAAAATATAAAAAATTAGCTGGGCAAGGTGGCGTGCGCCTGTAATCCCAGCTACTCAGGAGGCTGAGGCTGGAGAATTGCCTGAACCCAGGAGGCGGAGGTTGCAGTGAGCCGAGATCGCGCCATTGCACTCCAGCCTGGGTAACAAGAGCGAAACTCCGTCTCAAAATAAATAAATAATCAAGTAGGCTGTAGCATTTGTGTTTATAGTCAAATCATGATACCAATGATTGAATCAATATCATTTTTCAGTCAGATGTGGGCTCTTAGGCATTATACATTTATAGGCCCAATGACTCAAGTTCTCTGTGCCTCAGTTTCCAAATCTATAAAAGGAAAGATAATCATGCCTACCTTGCAGAGGTGACGTAGAAAAGAGAGACAAGGTATGCAATTGCCTGTCCCACAGTAGACCATGAGTAAATACCCACCTGCCTCGTTCAAGACCAGCCTGGCCAACACGGTGAAGCCCCGTCTCTACTAAAAATACAAAACTAAGCCAGGTGTGGTGGTACATGCCTGTAGTCCCAGCTACTCAGGAGGCTGAGGCAGGAGGATGACTTGAACCTGGAGGTGGAGGTGGCAGTGAGCCGAGATCACATCACTGCACTCCAGCCTGGGCGACTGAGTGAGACACCTGCCTCTTAGTCTGGTAGTGCCAAAGGCCTTGCTGGCTGCAGTAAAAAGACCAAAGATGTCAAATGAGCATGACTTGGTACAGGGACTAGGGACTCCTGCATTCATCATTCTGTGGCTTATCTAAAACATTGCCATTCACCTGTGAGATCTGAAACTCTACTGCCCATTCACCTAGTGCAAGAATCTAGGATGAAAAGCTGGCAGAGGTCACAAGCAAACCTAGGATGTCTCTACAACTAAAAAGGACTAGCGTGTTCGCCAGCAGTAAGTGGCTACGTCGCTTCAAACAATTGGGCAGAACACTCAACAGCAACAGGTATTTCCCATTTCCATGACGAAGTCAGTTCCACTTTGGTTTATGTAACCTCAAGCCCACACCCTATTCCTGTACCCTGCAGTGTATTCATTCACCGTCACGTGGGCTTGGAATTCGGCATGAGCATGGAGGCCGAGCTCCAAAGTCTTCAGGCTTTGGAGTCTATGGCTTTCTAGGGGAACTTCTGGTGCTTTCTATCATTTGATCCTTCCCTAACCATGCCACAAGTTTTGTTCTTTTTGTTAAGTCAGTGCCAAGAGCCAAGCACAGAAGTGGGAAGCTCCAGGAGCACTGTATGATGCTTCCTTTTCACAATTCTGTTATCGAAGTTATTACTATTAAAGTGACACACACTCTCTATATTTTAAAATGTAAATAAACAAAAAGAATAAAATCATATTATTTACTATTCCGCTACCCATAAATAACTGATGCTAGCATTTCAACATTTAGGAATCTGTTTTTCCTTCTTTCTATATGCATCTACCTTTTACTCATTCTTCTTTATCTTTCCTTCTTCCCCAAAATGTGCCATGATATGTTACCACAGCTTCATAACCTATACTTTTGTTCACATGACAATATATTACACAACTTTTTCATGATCTTTTACCGCATCGTTGTTTTTTGTTGTTGTTGTTGTTGTTTTGACAGAGTTTCCCTCTTGTTGCCCAGGCTGGAGTACAGTGATGCCGTCTCAGCTCACCTCAACCTCCACCTTCCGGGTTCAAGGAATTCTCCTGCCTCAGCCTCCCAAGTAACTGGGATTACAGGCATGCGCCACCACACCCAGCTAATTTTGTATTTTTAGTAGAGACAGCGTTTCTCCATGTTGGTCAGGCTGGTCTAGAACTCCCGACCTCAGGTGATCCGCCCACCTCAGCCTCCCAAAGTGCTGGGATTATAGGCGTGAGCCACCATGTCCGGCTACTGCATCATCTTGAATGGTTATGTACTGTTTCATTATGTGGACTTCTTTTTCTTTGTGAGACAGAGTTTTGGTCTGCGACCTAGGCTGGAGGGCGGTGGCGCAATCTTGGTTCACTGCAACCTCCACCTGTGGGGCTCAAGCAAACTTCTGCCTCAGTCTCCCAAAGTGCTGGGATCACAGGCATAAGCCACCGTGCCTGGCAGTATGGACATAATATAATTCATTTAACAACTCCTTATATTAGGTACTAGGATGCTTCTAATTTGTCATTAACAAAATCTAATTTCTTAAAATCATAAAAATGATTTATGAGAGTTTCGGAAATTTCTGCTTTAGTAGTTCCAGACCTAAATCTACCATCCAAATAGGCCAACTGCAACCAAGAAAGCCTAGGTCCAAAGTTCAAAACCTCTTTGAACTCTGGCAACTCTATTCAGGTGCTTCAGAAAACCTGCACCTGTGTGGCCACCTCCCCAGCGCGCCCGGAATTCCCAAGGCGAATGACACACACAATGGAGCCGGCAGCTTTGTTTCTCTGGAATCCTGTGGGAGCGTTCAAGCAATGTCATGTTTGTAAAGCCTGACTCAGAACCTCCACCGCCCACCAAATGCAAAGCACTTTTCCTCCAGCTTTGTTTCAAGGGTTGCCACAAAAATAAAAGGAACGTGGTGGAGGGGAAGAGAAGCCACCAAACTCCGGGCACCTTTTCACTCCAGTTGGGTGGCAGGTGCTACACGGCTTTTGGCTTCTGGCTTTCTCAGCACCGGCTCCCATCAGTCGGTAGAGCTGCTTTGACTCTCACGCAATCCTAGACATTTAATATTATGTCTCAGTTGGTTTTGTCCAAGAGGAAATGTCTCTTGAACAAAAGCAACAAATCAGGAAGCAACTGTGAAAGTAAGTCACAGACTTGGTTGGAGCAGAAGTAGTTCCCAGAAAGCTGGCTTCTCACTGTGTTGATTTTTCTGTCCAAACAATGCAAAGCACACAAGCTGGCAGCATGGGTTCATTTTAAGGAAGGAAAAAAGTATGCATATGTTTCCGTGTGTATATATGTATATTTTACATATAGATATAAAATTTATATATGTATACATTTTTTGGGGGGAGGCCAAGGTGGGCAACCTGTTTGAGGCTAGGATTTTGAGACCAGCCTGGCCAACATGGTGTAACCTGTATTTATATATATATATATATATATATATATATATATATGTAATATATTTATATGTATATTATATATATATGTGTATATATATTTTTTAATATTTTGGAAACATGGAGGCCTGAAAGAATAGCTAATGTTGGCTGGGTGTGGTGGTTCGCGCCTGTAATCCTAGCACTTTGGGAGGCCAAGATGGGTAGATCACTTGAGGTCAGGAGTTCAAGACCAGACTGGCTAACATGGTGAAACCTCATCTCAAAAAAAAAAGAACTGCTAATGTTTTATGGGGGAGAAAGAGATTGAGAGAGACTCATGAACAGGGAGTTAGAGAGGGCAGAGCACACAAGGATAATGATTAAGATGGAGAGGCTGGGCCTGGTGGCTCACGCCTGTAATCCCAGCCTCTGGGAGGCCGAGGTGGGCAGATCACCTGAGGTCAGGAGTTAGAGACCAGCCTGGCCAACGTGGTGAAATGCCATCTGTACTAAAAATACAAAAATTAGCCGAATGTGGTGGCAGGCACCTGTAATCCCAGCTACTGGGGAGTCTGAGATGGAAGAATCACTTGAACCTGGAAGGCAGAGTTTGCAGTGAGCCAATATTACGCCATTGCATGCCAGCCCGGACAACAAGAGTGAAAATCCATCTCAAAAAGAAAAAAAAAAAAGATGTGGAGAAAAAGATTTACAGAACTCTCTGCTAAACCTGGATTATTTTACTTCTTCTTTTTTTGTTTTTTTTTTTTGAGATAGAGTCTCACTCTGTTGCCTAGGGTAGAGTGCAGTGGTGTGATCTTGGCTCATTGCAACCTCTGCCTCCCAGGTTCAAGCAATTCTCCTGCCTCAGCCGCCTGAGTAGCTGTGATTATAGGTGTGCACCACCATGCCCAGCCAATTTTTGTAGTTTTAGTAGAGACAGGGTTATATCATGTTAGCCAGGCTGGTCTCAAATTCCTGGCTTTGATCAATCCACCCACCTCAGCCTCCCAAAGTGCTGGGATTACAGGTGTGAGCTACTATGCCTGGCCTTGGATTATCTTACTTCTTTTGAATGTTTGCAATAAATTCTTTTTTTTCCCTCCAAGCAAATTAGTTACAAAAAAAAAAAAAAATCTTGCCTCCCAGACCCTTGCTCTGCCTGATATAGGACCTGTCAAAAAGATAAGATCTTTCAATGAATTAAAGAAGGTGAAAGACCAATCCCCTCAACTCATCTTGCTGTGATTTACATCAGTATAATGGCATCTTCTATTGCTGTGGGAAATTGACTGTACCTATGGGAAAATGCTGCTAGGATGAAGGAAGTTTCTTTTTCATCACTCCAGAATACAGACCTGCAGCTTTACTTCTGGACCCATCTCATATATATGTGCTTTGGTAGGGGTGGGAAGTGAGTGAATAAACTTGCAGGGTTGGTTTTTTTTCGTGAACAAAAACTTCAAGATAGGATTGGGTTGTACCACAGAGAAAAGGAAACCAAAGGATCATTATTAATTCTGGTAATTCTTTCTTTGTGAATGTACATGTGTGCACTTGCACTCTCTGGGAGGGGGTTATATCTTTAATCCCACAAGTCTCTCTGCATGCCTGCTTTCCTTACACAAGATTGCTTACCAGACAGAGAGTACACTTGCAGTGCCTTGAACCTATGTTTAATTTGAGCTTTCAGTGAGCATTACCATCAATTTGAGGTTTTGCTTCTTTGTATTATGCTTATTTACAAACCTTAGAATATTATTTATATGTGTATATCACATACACAAGTATATGTGCTTACATAAATAGGTGGATATGTACACACATAAATATATGTACATATACACACAATAAAATGTTTTTGTTTAGCTGAAGGCATATCTGTGTTCTTCAAATTTCATTGAAGAAGTGAGCCAACTTTAATCACTATCTAGTTCTTCTAGTTCAAGCATTAGTCTCATGCGATGTATTAATTTTACATGTAGGCTCATGATGCTTATTGCCTGGGACAAATTAATTTTTTTTTTTTGAGACGGAGTTTCGCTCTTGTTACCCAGGCTGGAGTGCAATGGCACAATCTCGGCTCACCGCAACCTCCGCCTCCTGGGTTCAGGCAATTCTCCTGCCTCAGCCTCCCGAGTAGCTGGGATTACAGGCATGCGCCACCATGCCCAGCTAATTTTTTTATTTTTAGTAGAGACGGGGTTTCACCATGTTGACCAGGATGGTCTCGATCTCTTGACCTCGTGATCCACCCGCCTCGGCCTCCCAAAGTGCTGGGATTACAGGCTTGAGCCACCACGCCCGGCCAAATTAAATATTTTTTAAAAAAACTATAAACGCAATTAATACTAACTCAGCTGCCACTCTTTTCCTACAAATGGTCTAATTTTATTGTGTAGGAATGACCCTTGTGATCTGATTTCATAGTCTATCTAATTTATTTAAGGCTATTCTGATATGGTTTCTTATTCATATTTTCTCCATGGCATCATTTGATGAACTCTTCATGAACTTTTCCAAAAAAATCAGTATATCTGAACCTCAGACTTGGGAAATTTCAAATCTATTTCAGCTATATAATGTATCATTGTGAGACTGTTGGCTTTCACTCCTGGTCCCTCATCATTTGCGTTATTTAGAGATCATGAACCGTCTTGAGTTAATGGGAAAATAGCAATTAGAACACACGAGAAACATGTGATTTGGCTTAGTCGTGTTTAGAACCAGTAGTCATCTTGTTTAACTATCTTGTTTACAGGTGACAAAACTGAGACCCAAAGATGTGCATAATATACCTAATTTCAAAAGATTACATGTTAACACTGGGACCATGGCCCAAGCTTCCTGAATCCCAGACCGACTTCCACGATACCATCTCTGGCGGAATAGTTTACACATCAGGCTTCCTACGGAAGGTTATTCAGGTATCTCCCCTTACTTTTAGCAGCAGGTTTCTTACAGAGATTGCAGTGTCTCTTTTTGGGAGACACATTTTGGCAGACTGCGTTTTCTGAAAATGGCTCCAACAGTATCTCCCATCTCACACAATGTTGTTACAATGTGGTGTTTTGTTTTGTTTTGTTTTGTTTGTTTTTGTTTTTGTTTTTGAGATGGAGTTTTGCTCTGTTGCCCAGGCTGGAGTGCAATGGCACGATCTCAGCTCACTGCAACCTCCGCCTCCGGGGTTCAAGCAATTCTCCTGCCTCAGCCTCCCAAGTAGCTGGGACTACAGGCATGCACCACCATGCCAGGCTAATTTTGTATTTTTAGTAGAGATGGGGTTTCTCCATGTTGGTCAGGCTGGTCTCAAACTTCCGACCTCAGGTGATCCGCCCGGCTCAGCTTCCCGAAGTGCCTCAGTCTCCCAAGTAGCTGAGATTACAGGCATGAGCCACCACACCTGGCCTACAATGTGTTAATACTTCTTCTATCAAGAAGTCAAGTCAGCCGACACAGTGGCTCATACCTGTAATCTTAGTACTTTGGGAGGTCAAAGTGGGAGGGTCGCTTGAGGCCAGGAGTTCAAGACCAGACTGGTCAACACAGCAGTACCCTACCTCTATAAAAACATAAAAAAAATTTAAAAAGTTTGAATAGGTGGATGAAAAATATAAAAAGATCATTCATAAAAGAGGTATTAAGAATGGCCAATAAACATACAAAAGTTGCTTGGTATTATTGGTGTTCAGGGAAATGTAAATGAGAATGAATTTCCTCTTCCCCTGCCTCCACCTGCCCCGGTCAGATTGACTAAAGCTGAATACATTATAGCATTCAGCTTTAAGTTTGTAGGAAAACATATTCTCATGTACTACCAGTGGGAATATAATGTGGCAAATTTCAAAGGTGAATCAGTAACATTTATTAACTTTTTAAAGGTGCTCATCATAGACTCCAATTTTCTTTATATT
>JAPYYA010001840.1:0-14682 GCA_028533165.1 Leontopithecus rosalia | reverse complement strand
TTTAAGTGGTGAATTACATTTATAGATTTGCATATGTTGAACCAGCCTTGCATCCCCGGGATGAATCCTACTTGATCATGATGGATAAGCTTTTCAATGTGCTGTTGCAATCGGCTTGCCAGTATTTTATTGAAGATTTTTGCATTTATGTCCATCATGGATATTGGCCTGAAGTTTTCTTTTCTTGTTGAGTTTCTGCTGGGTTTTGGTATCAGGATGATGTTGGTCTCATAAAATAATTTGGGAAGGATTTCCTCTTTTTGGATTATTTGGGATAGTTTCAGAAGGAATGGTAATAGTTCCATTTTGTGTGTCTGGTTGAATTTGGCTGTGATCCCATCTGAACCTGGGCCTTTTTTGTATGGTAGGCCTTAATTGCTGTTTCAACTTCAGATCTTGTTATTGGTCTATCTATAGTTTCGACTTCTTCCTGGTTTAGGCTTGGTAGGACACAAGTGTCCAGGAATTTATCAATTTCTTCCAGGTTTACTAGTTTATGTGCATAGAATTGCTTGTAATATTCTCTGATGATGGTTTGAATTTCTGTAGGTTCTGTGGTGATTTCCCATTTATCGTTTTTTATTGCATCTATTTGGTTATTCTCTCTTTTCTTTTTTATTAATCCAGGTAGTGGTCTGTCTATTTTGTTGGTCTTTTCAAAAAAACAGCTCTTGGATTTATTGATATTTTAAAGGGTATTTTGTGTCTCTATCTCTTTTAGTTCTGCTCTGATCTTAGTTATTTCTTGCCTTCTTCTAGGTTTTGAGATTTTTTTTATCTTTCTCCTCTAGCTCTTTCAATTTTGATGATATGGTGTCAATTTTGGATCTCTCCATTCTTCTCATGTGGCACTTATTGCTATATATTTTCCTCTAGAGACTGCTTTAAATGTGTACCAGACATTCTGCTATGTTGTATCTTCGTTCTCTTTTGTTTCGAAGAACTTCTTTATTTCTGCCTTCATTTCATTCTTTATCCAGTCAACGTTCAAGAGCTAGTTGTTCAGTTCCCATGAAGCTATGCCGTTCTGAGTTAGTTTCTGAATTCTGAGTTGTAACTTGATTACACTGTGGTCTGAGAGACTGCTTGTTATGATGTCAGTTGTTTTGCATTTTCTGAGAAGTGATTTACTTCCAATTATGTGGTCAATTTTAAAGTAGGTGTGATGTAGTGCTGAGAAGAATGTATATCCTGTGGATTTGGGGTGGAGAGTTCTGTAAATGTCTATCAGGTTTGCTCGTTCCAGGTCTGAGTTCAAGCCCTGGATATCCTTCTTAATTTTCTGTCTGTTTGTTCTGTCTAATATTGACAGTGGAGTGTTAAAGTCTCCAACTATTATTGTGTGGAACTCTAAATCTCTTTGTAAGTCATTAAGAACTTGTCTTATATATCTGGGTGCTTCTGTATTGGGTCCACATATATTTAGGATTGTTAGCTCTTGTTGTATCGATCCTTTTTTCATTATCTAATGTCCTTTGTCTCTTTTGATCTTAGTTGTTTTAAAGTCTATTTTATTAGAGACGAGAATTGCAACTTCTGCTTTTTTTGCTATCCATTTGCTTGGTAAATCTTCCTCCATTCCTTTATTTTGAGCCTTTGTGTATCCTTGCATGTGAGATGGGTTTCCTGAATATGGTACACTGATGGGTTTTGACTTTTTATCCATTTTGCCATTCTGTGTCTTTTGATTGGTGCATTTAGCCCATTTACATTTAGGGTTAATATTGTTATTTGTGAATTTGATACTGCCATTTTGATTCTAGCTGGCTGTTTTGCTCATTAGTTGAAGCAGATTTTTAATTTTGTTGATGCTCTTTATCTTATAGTGTGTTTTTGGAGTGGATGGTACTGGTTGTTCCTTTTTATGTGTAGTGCCTCTTAGAGGAGCTCTTGTAAAGCAGGCCTGGTGGTGACAATATCTCTCAGTACTTGGTTGTTCGTGAAGAATTTTATTTTTTCTTCACGTATGAAGCTTAGTTTGGCTAGATATGTAATTCTGGTTTGGAAGTTCTTTTCTTTGATAATGTTGAATATTGGCCCCCACTCTCTTCTGGCTTGTAGGGTTTCTTTGGAGAGATCTGTTGGGAGTCTGATGGGCTTCCCTTTGTGTGTAACCCGACCTTTTTCTCTGGCCACTCGTGGCATTTTCTCTTGCATTTCAACCCTGGTGAATCTGACAATTATGTGCCTTGGGGTTGCTCTTTTTGAGGAATATCTTTGTGGTGTTCTGTATTTCCTGGATTTGAATATTGGCCTGCCTTGCTAGGTTGGGTAAGTTTTCCTTGATAATATCCTGAAGAGTATTTTCCAGCTTGGATTCATTCTCTTTGTCACATTTAGGTACACCTATCAAATGTAGATTTGGTCTTTTCACATAGTCGCATATTTTTTGGAGACTGTGTTCATTCCTTGTGGGGAACGCTCCCGTGTGAGGCCCCTAGGAAATGGGCCTCGCCATACAGTGAGCTTGAGCATGGACCCAGATCCCAGTTTTGGAGAGTCGAGCTGAGGGAAAGCAGAAACCAAGAGAGGGATTATGTTATTCAAAATAATTAACAGACATTACTTTATGGATATGAGGACTTGGGAGGCATTGTGTCCACTTTCGGTTTCTTATGGTTTGTTGCTTCATTGTGTTCATTTTTGGATCCTTGCTACATTCGTTGTAAAATATTAACTTAAGTATTTACAATTGTTAAGTATTTACTGGGCGTAACTTACTTACTGGGCGTAACTTATTTATGTTTCTTCATTATTTGAGAAATGCTTTGATCTGACGTAAACAACATTAAGTAGAAAAGTATATAATGGAACCTACTGCACAAATAAAATTGCTGCTTTGGCATAGCCCCTCCAGTCCTCCAGACCCCACTCTTTTCTTTCTCCTTTTTTTACTTGCATGCTGTCTTCCAGGTTTGGGACCTTCTCACTGGACGAGATTCCCTGGCTCATGTTCAGTTCACAACAGCTAGCACACAAATGTGGGACCTGGACACGAGGGACAGTTGAGACACCTACAAACTATAGAGGAGAAGCTGCAGCATAAATAAGTGAATAACCTTTTCTTTTCATCTCGAGTAAAACATGGGGCAAATAGAATCTAAAGAGCATAAACTGTTTGTACAGCTTTTGCAACATATGATTATGCACATGGTCATGAGATTAAACTTAAAACTGTTGAGGAATTTGTGTGTGAACTTTGTCCGTGGGTTCCAGAGGGTGGATTCTTGAAGCCACTTGGAAGGTTATAGGTGAAAAAATTGGTCAGTTTTGTACTCGCAACGAGTTGCTACTTTAAACTCATATTTTGCTTTCTGTTTGGTCTAAGTTGCATGATTGCATTTGTCCTATTCACATTTCTCCCTCAGCCCCACCTTATATCTTTGCAGCCTCTTCTGTCTCTCCTCCTCCACTTCCTCCTGATCCCCTCGATTTGGTGGAATGCAGCTCTCATCACTCTCATGTTGATCATCCGCCTATGGTTACTTTTGAGACTGTGGCCGAAGTGGTTGTAGACAGTTCTTCCCATCCTGCACAATGGACTCCTGGTCCTTCCACCCATACTCTCCCCCCTGATTTAATTCTCCAGTTTCAACATTTACTTTTGCTTTGCCCCCACACTCTCTCTCAACAGCACCAGTGTTACCCTATCACTCAGCAGTTGCAACACTCTGGACCGCCTGTTTCAGTTTCTGTGCAATCCACTCCCCTCTTACATATCTCACTGCTGTCTCATGCTCTTATGTCCCTTCACAGGGGACTTACGAGCCCTGAAGCTTCTCTTACGTACCCCATTATTGAGACTGTGGGCAATGATGGTAATGCAGTTAGAAATTATGAACCCATTCCTCCCAAGGCTTGAAGGCACTTGAAGGATGCTGTTACTCAGTATGCACCAACTGCTCCTTATACCTTAACAATCTTGGACAAACTTTGCATTGTAGCCCTCCCTCCGCATGATTGGGGTCGTCTTGCTATGGCTTGTCTTTCCGATGGTGATTTTTTGCTGTGGAAAGCTTATTACGAGGATGCAGTTTTTGATTATCAATCCAAAACCGCCACCTGCAATCTCCAGTGACTCTAGACATGCTCTTGGGGAGAAGAGCACATTGGAAATTACCTGACCAGCTAAACTACCCTACTTTAATTTGCCAGTTTCAAGATTTACTTTCTCTTTGCTCCCACACTCTCTCTCAACAGCACCAGTGTTACCCTATCACTCAGCAGTCGCAACACCTTGGACAGCCTCTTCCAGTTTGTGTGCAATCCACTCCCTGAGGCTTATATTCAGATTACCTCCTTGGCAATGCATGCCTGGAGACAACTGCCTTCATCCAGTGTTAGAATGGAGAAGCTGCTAAAATTCGTCAGGGACCTGACGAGCCTTTTCAGGAGTATGTCTCGCGCCTCCTCCAGGCTGTTACACAGCAGGTTGGCAATGATAAGGCTAGCTCCCTTTTGCTAAAGCAATTGGCTTTTGAAAATGCTAATACGGCATGCCAGGCAGCCATGAGGCCCTTTAAATGCAAAGGAACCTTAACTGATTATATTCACCGCTGCGCTGATATAGAACCTGCTTATCAACAAGGTCTTGCTCTAGCAGCTGCCCAGACTGGTATAACTGTTGCAGCCTTTTTGAAGCAGGGGCCTTCTCAGCCTAGACCACCTTTTAAATGCTTTCATTGTGGTGGTCTGGGGCACATAGCTAGACAGTGCCAAGCTCCATCTATTCCTCAGTCTCAGTTGCTGGCTTGGCCGATGCCTCTTGACCTGGCGTCTGCTTTGCCCATTGCTGCCTAACCCCAGGTTCCCAAACCAGGCCAATGCCCTTGTTGTTGCCATGGTACCCATTGGGCAAACGTATGTCATTCCAAACGTGATGCCAAGGGCAATCCTCTTCCTCAGCGGTAGGGAAACTCCTGGGGGGCCAGTCTTGGCCCCCTCAAAACATTGGGACACACTTTATGCAGTCCCATGCCCTGATGTCGAACAGAAATCCATTTCTAAACTCATCAGAACACCAGCAGGCACCAGACTTGACCTCCGTCCCACCACCCAACAGGTATTAACCCCTGACTTGGGACCCCAAGCCATCTCTATGGGCATTTTTGGTCCTCTTCCTTGGGATATGTTGGTCTTATTTTAGGTCATAGTAACTGTTCCTTATGAGGTCTACATGTGCTACCTGGAGTTGTTGATGCTGATTACTTGGGAGAAATTAAGGTGTTTGCTTGGTCACCTACAGGCGTTTTCACGCTGAGTCCTGAATTGTTCTTTGCTCAACTGCTTCTCATTCCTGTTGATACCTCAGCCGGCTCTCAATTGTTGACTAAAAATATGGGTAACCAAGGTCCTTATGCTTCTTATGCTTACTGGGTTCAAGCTATTTCATCTACCAGAACTGAACTTACTAATAAAATTAATGGGAAGACATTTAAAGGCCTCCTGGACACAGGGGCTGATGTATCTGTAATTTCTAATAAATATTGGCATTCTCAATGGCTTACAACTACTGACATGACTTCTTTACAAGGCATAGGAATGACTAACAATTCTATGCAATCTGCAAGTTTATTAACATGGACTGATGATGAGGGTCACTTGGGCTCCTTTTGCCCCTATGTAATTTCTGGTATCCCACTCAATCTTTGGGGCCATGATGTTTTAGAAGCCATGGGGGCTTGACTGGTGACTAATCCTGTTGCTCTCAACATTATGACTAAACAGGGCTACTTGCCTGGCAAGGGCTTGGGAAAAACTTTGCAGGGAAATCCTGAGCCTCTTGCCCTTCCCCAGAAAACTGACCATTCTGGCCTAGGATATTTTTTCTAGGGGTCACAGTGATTCTCGACTCCCATGCTGATAAAATTACTTGGTAATCAGATACACTGATATGGGTGGAGCAGTGGCCCCTTTCTGCTGAAAAGATTACAGCGGCTCATAAGTTGGTTCAGGAAGAACTCTGCAGATCACATTAGGCCTACTAATAGTCCTTGGAATTCTCCTATTTTTGTCATCAAAAAGCACTCGGGTAAATGGAGGCTTTTACAGGATTTAAGAAAAGTTAATGCTACTATGGAAGTCATGGGCCCCTTACAACCGGGCATGCCTTCCCCTGTTGTTGTGCCTCAGACTTGGAAACTGTTAGTGATTGATCTAAAAGATTGTTTCTTTTCTGTTTCTTTGCATCCCTCAGATTGTAATAGTTTTGCCATTAGCGTACCATCCACTAATTTTGATCGACCATATAAGCGGTACGAGTGGATTGTGTTGACTCAAGGTATGGCTAACAGCCCCACCTTGTGTTAGACCTTTGTGTCTAAAGCCATCCAACCCGTTCATCAACAATTTTCTGATATTCAACTACTACATTATATGGATGACCTTCTCCAACTGAGACCCTTCTTTATGAAGCCTTTGAATGTTTGTGAACCGGTTTGACAAAAAATAACCTTGTTATCGCACCAGATAATGTTCAGACTGCCACTCCCTACCATTACTTGGGAAAGCTTATTGAATCTAACCAAGTTTCCTTTAATGCTCCTATTCTCTCCACAGCAAATTTAACTACACTGCATAATTTTCAGAAGTTTTTAGGAGATATTAACTGGGTTCGCCCAAGCTTGAAACTTACCACAGGATAATTGAAGCCCTTATCTGACATTCTCAAAGGACCCTCTAATCCAACTTCTCCTTGTTCATTGACAGCTCCTGCCAAGGTGGCTTTACAATTAGTTCATGATGCCTTGTCCCAGCAAAAATTTTCTCATATTAAAGACAACTCCCAGTGATGTTATTGTGTTCTTCCTAATGTTTATATTCCTATTGGGGATTTTTGGCAACAGGGTACCCTGGAGTGGCTTCATCTCCCTGCCAGTCATGGGAAAATTGTGATACCTTACTTTGAATTAGTCTCTGTTTTGGTAGCTAAGGGACGTGTACCGGCTCTTTCCCTTTTTGGTGTTGATCCTCCTAAAATTCTTGTTTCTTATTCTATCACTCAATAACAGTGGCTTTGGGGCCTTTGCTGGCTTTTCTGGTTAACTATTGTGCCATTATCCTGCTGATAAATTATTACAGTTTTACTCCCAAAACTCCCTTATTTTTTCACAGGCCTGCCTCAAGTCACCGTTATCTGAAGCATTTTTAGCCTTTACTGACGGCCCCTCTTCTGGTATTGCCGCAGGCACTGTTACTGCACACCTTGTTTGCCTTGTTTGCCTTACTTGCCTGTTGCTCACCACTATGAGGTGAATCCCCGAGGACTGGGAGCTGGTCATGTATATCAGATGGATGTTACTCACTTCCCCTCTTTGGTAAATTACAGTATGTACATGTTTCCATCAATACTTTTTCTCATTTTATAATTGCTACAGCCCATACTGAAGAAGAAGTTAAGGATGTCGTAGCACAATGCCTAACCGTTTTTTCCATTATTGGCCTGCCTAAGATCCTGAAGACTGACAATGTACCTGATTATACCAGCAAAAGGTTCACTTCCTTTTGCTCTCATTTTTATATTTCTCACCGTACAGGCATTCCTTTTAATCTTCAGGGCCAAGGCATCATCAAAAAAAGCCATGCTGTTTTGAAAAATTTATTACAGAAATTAAAACACGGTCCGATTTCTGATTTATTACATAAAACCTCTCACACTTGGCTTAAACATGCTGTTTATGTTCTTAATTTCTTAACTTTTGATGCTGATGGGCTTTCCACAGCAGATCGTCATTGGCACCCTAATAATGTATATCATCCCCTGGTCTTGTGGAAAGACATTCTTACTAACCAGTGGCATGGTCCAGATCCAGTCTTAATATGGAGAGGAGGACATGTTTGTGTTTTTCCCAGGTCTGCTCCTTCTCCAATTTGGGTTTCTGAATGCCTGATCAAGCATGAATTCCCCACCAGGTGGTGCAAACGCCCTGATATGCCATCTTCACCATCTCCAGCTGACGCCACCTCTGCCTCAATGCCACTGCTGGACTCGTGGAGCAGTTTGATAAGCAAACTTCCAGACTTCACAACAGGGCAGCCCCCTGTGGACATGGGCCCAGATGTGCCATCTGACTGCTGAAGCATCTGCCCTGATCGCATCTTCCGGACAATCCCATTCTCCTACTGTTATGTTTATTGCAATAATGGCTATATTGTCATTTGGCACAGGCATTTTCTCTCCCTGATTTTCGTGTTATGTCGGCTTACGTTCCCGACCTTCCTTTTCTTCGACCTGTAACGTGGAATGATCCCCCCTTCCCTGCCCACATTCTGCTTTTCTTCTCATATCACTCCTCAAGTTGCTACACTTACTCTGCCCAAGCTGTTGCTCCTCGCATGTGCTTCTACACCTCCAAAATCTGGGACCGTAATTTCTCTGCCAAAGTTTATTCCTTTCCTTCTATTCCTCTTTCTTTTACCGGTTCTTATTGCTTCAATCTTGGAATCCGCCGACTTTATACCTTTTCCAGCCTCTCCATCCTCTTCCCAGGTGAAACCGTTATTCTCGTGACTGGATACTCAACTATGTGGGAATTAGAGAAACTTACAACGTTTCCTCCACTCAGCGATTTCCACTCATTAAGCGCTGGCGTTTTCAACCTTCTAACTCCTCTTTGGAACGCTCTCCACATTGGCAGTTCTGTTTTCCCAACCAAAAACAAGCTATTAATTATACCTTGCCTTCTGTTTTTTTTTTATTTGACTTGTCTGTTCCTCATCCTCTTTTCATTGCCTTAGCTCTTTATAAAACACCTGGTGGTTGGGGCATTCCTATTTACACTACCTTTTCTAGCAAAGCTTATACCTTTCTCTGGAAGCTGTTTATATCCTTATTTCCTACATTTGTTCATGCCGGTTTCCACAGTTTATCTTATCCCGCTAGGCATACTATTTATACACAATCTTGCCTTGCTTCTCATTATGCTATTATTGCTGGTAATGTTTCCATTCCATTTATTGTGAAAATTGTATTCTTACCAACTGCATTGATTCTTCTTTTTTTCCTGTTCATTCCCTTCTTCTTGTGCACCTGCCCCCATACGTTATGTTTCTCATTAACGTTTATGGACCTTGATATGATAAAAAAGCCCTTCTTATTTTCCAACAAGTTCACAATCTTATGATCCACCCTAAACGTTTCCTTGGTATTCTCATTTCTAGCATTATTGCTTTTGTTTCAGTTATAGCCACTGCTGCTACGGCGGCTGTTAGCCTTGCTCACAGTGTCCAAATTGCTACTCACGTTAATCATCTTGCAAAGAATATTTCTGTTATGATGAAAACTCAAATGGATGTTGATAAGAAAATTGATGAAAAACTTAATGCTTTGGGACAAACTGTTACTATTCTTGGTGATAAACTTTATAATATGCAGAACTGCCTGGCCCTTCGTTACCATGCTGATTATAAATATATTTGTGTTACTAATACTCCTTATAATGACGCTAAATGGCTGTGGCCTCTTGTTAAGGCCCATTTACAAGAAATTTGGACTCATGCAATTTATCTTTAGATGTTTTCAAGCTTCAGCAAAAAATTCATGCCATTGATTTTTCTCGTTGGGAGCTGCCTGAGGATGACACAATCACCTGTTATATTGTGGACACCTTGTCTTGTTGGGTATGTGGAGTGTATCTCCCATCCTTTTCCTCTTTAATTGGCATTGGAGTGGCTTTACTACTTCTTATAATCCTTCTCCCGGTACTCTTTCGCCTTGTATTCTCCTCCCTTCAACAATCGCGGCTCAAGCTTTTTGAGTTGCATTTAAAAGCAAAAGAAGGGAGAACTGTGAGAAATGCTCCCGTGTGAGGCCCCTAGGAAATGGGCCTCGCCATATGGTGAGCTGGAGCCTGGACACAGATTCCCGGTTGTGGGAGTTGGGCTGAGGGAAAGCAGGAACCAAGGGAGGGACTATGCTATTCAAAATAATTAACAGCATTACTTTATGGATATGAGGACTTGGAAGGCATTGTGTCCACTTTCAGTTCCTTATGGTATATTGCTTCATTGTTTTCATTTTTGAATCCTTGCTACATTCATTGTAAAATATTAACTTAAGTATTTACAATTGTTAAGTATTTACTGGGTGTAACTTACTTACTGGGCATAACTTACTTACCTCATGACTTAACTTCAGTATTTACAATTGTTAAGTATTTACTGGGCATAACTTACTTACTGGGCATAACCTATTTCTCTTTCTTTCATTATTTGAATAATGCATTGATCTGACGTAAACAACATTAATTAGAAAAGTATATAATGGAACCTACTGCACAAACAAAATTGCTGCTTGGGCATAGCCCATCCAGTCCTCCAGACCCCGCTCTTTTCTTTCTTCTTTTTTTCCAAACACACTCTCTTCTAGGTTTGAGACCCTCTCACTGAATGAGATTCCCAGGCTCGCGTTCAGTTCACAACAATTCTGTTTTGCACTTTTTTCTCCAATCTTGCCTTCTTGTTTTGTTTCATTGAGTTGATCGTCAACCTCTGATATTCTTTCTTCTGCTTGGTCGATTCGGCTGTTGAAACTTGTGCATGCTTTGCTAAGTTCTCTTGTGTTTTTCAGCTCCATCAATTCACTGATATTCCTCTCTAAGTTGGCTACTCTTGTTATCATTTCATCAAATCTTTTTTCAAAGTTCTTAGTTTCTTTGCATTGAGTTAGAACATGTTCTTTTAGCTCATGGAAGTTTCTCATTACCCACCTTCAAAAGTTTGATTCTGTCATTTAATCACACTCATTCTCCATCTAGCTTTGTTCCCTTGCTGGTGAGGAGTGTGATCTCTTGTAGGAGGTGAGGTGTTCTGGTTTCGGGTGTTTTCCTCCTTTTTGAGCTCGTTTCTTGTTTTCTTTGTAGATTTATCCACCTGTTATCTGTGTAGTTGCTGATTTTCAGATTGCATCTCTAAGTGGACGTCCAGATTGTTGATGATGAAGTTATTTCTGTTTCTTAGTTTTCCTTCTAACAGTCTGGCTCCTCTGTTGTAGGACTGCTGATGTCCACTCCAGGCCCTGCTTGCCTGGGGGTCACCTGCAAAAGCTGCCGAACAGTAAGGGTTGCTACCAGTTTCTTCTTCTGCTATCTTTGCCCCAGAATGATGCCCACAAAATGTCAGTCTGATCAGTCCTTTGTGAGGTGACACTTTGGATATATGGGGGTCAGGGAGCTGCTTGAGGAGATAGTCTGTTGTTTATCAGAGCTCAAGTGCTGAGCTGTGAGCTCCGTTGTTCATTCAGAGCTGCTAGGCAGTTACGTTTAAGTCTGCTGCAGCAGAACTTATAAAGCCCCCTTTTTTTCACAGGTGCTCTGTCCCAGGACGTTAGGGCTTTAATTATGAGTATCCGTTACATTACTGCCTGTTTTATTTCAGGGCTGTCTTTACCAGCAAGGAGGCAGTGTAGTCACTGCCTGCAGAGGCTTTGCTGATGCTTTGCAGAGGAATTGTGGTTCTGCCCTGCTGCTGGCTCTGCCCTGCTGCTGTGTGTATTTTCCTGCAGTCTTGTTTGTATTGGTGTGGTTAGAACTGCCTCAGCAATGTTGTTTCTCATCTGTAGTGGCAGACTTTCTTTGTTATGACAGGTTGCCTCGACAATGGCGGGTTGCCTTGGGAACAGCAGGCTGCATCAGCAATGGTGGACTACCTCTGTAGGGGTGGAGTCCCTTGGTAATGGCGGACGCCCCTCCCCCACAGAGCTGGGCTGAACCAGTTTTAGCTGTGCTTGCCATGAAACTCAACTCCAAGCATTTCCAATTGCTCTTTTTGTTTGTTTGTTTGTTTTTGTGGGCGTAGGACCGCCAAGACTGATCACTTGGCTTCCTGCCTCAGAGCCCTTTTTTTTTAAGTTGAACGGTTGACTCTCTCCCAGGTGTTTCAGTCGCCTACTGAAAGGGCACCGGGATCTTTGTGATTTCCCATGCGGTGACCCACTGTGCAGGCTGAAACAACATCGCTGCCTGGGAATCTCCTGGCTTGGCTTTATGTTTTAGTCCCATTTAAACAGATGAATGGGCTAATCTGCCTTTCTGGATTTCCAATTGCCAGTTTAAAAGGGCAATCAAACCAGTGTATTTTGCACGGAGAGCCGCTGTGCTGCAGTGCTGGCCAAAACAGCCACACCAGCCAAAACAGCCATGCTGGTGACCAGTGGGGCTCCTCCACCGGGGAATCTCCTGGTCTGTGGGCAATATGATCTGTCTGAAAATGCAGAATCCACTCACCCTCTGCACTTTCACTGGTAACTGCAATCCTGAGCTGCTCCTATAGCGCCATCTTTGAGAATCTCTGAAATTTCTTTAAAAAATACGTAAACTGGCTAATAAGCACATAAAAAGATGCTCGAGAAAACTAATCATTAGTAAAATCCAAATGTAATCTCAAATAACATATCACTTAATAACTGTCAGCATAGCTACTACCAAAAGTAAAAACAAGCAAACAAACAACAAAATCACAAGTGTTGGTGAGGATGTGGGGCAATTGGAACAATTGTAAAGTGTTGGCAGAAATGTAAAATGCTGCAGCTGCTATAGAATAACAGCATAGTAGTTACCAAAAAAGTTTACACAAAAAATTTTTATATGACCCAACAATTTTACATCTGGATATGTAGTAAAAGATATGAAAGCAATGACACAAAACAACACACGTTCACCTAGATTTATTGCAGTATTACTCACATCACCCAAAAAGTGGAAGCAACCCAAATGTTATTTGAATTATTATCAATGAATAAATAGAAAATGTGTGACTTACACATGCAGTGGAATATTATTCTGTTAAGTAAAATAGGAAATTCTGACACTTGGTATATCATGCATAAACCTTAAGGAAATTGTGCAATGTGATATGAGCCAGTCATAAGACAACAAATACTGAATAATTCCACTTATGAGACCCTTGGAGTAGTTAAATTCTAGAAACCTAAGTAGAAGAGCTGTTCCTAGGAGCTAAAGGAGAAGTAATAGGGATCTGTTATTTAATTGATATAGAGTTTTGGTTTTGCAAGTTGAAAGAATGTCCTTATGAATGGGAATGATAGTTGTAATAAAACGTGGATGTACTTACTTTTTCTGAGCTGCACACTTAAAATAGCTAAAATGGTTAATTTTATGTATACTTTACCATAATGTGAAAAATAATTTTTTATTATACTTTAAGTTCTGGGGGTACCTGTGCAGAATATGCAGGTTTACTCCATACGTATATACGTGCCATGGTGGTTTGCTGCACCCATCAACCTGTCATCTACATTAGGTATTTTTCCTAATACTATCTTTCCCCTAGACCCCATCCCTTCTGCCAACAGGCCCCAGTGTGTGATATTTCCCTCCCTGTGACCATGTGTTCTCATTGTTCAACTCCCACTTATGAGTGAGAACATCAGTGTTGGCTTTCTGTTCTTGGGTTAGTTTGCTGAGATTGATGGTCTCCCGCTTTATTCATGTCCCTGCCAAAGACATAAACTCATTATTTTTGATAGTTGCATAGTATTCCATCGTATATATGTGCCACATTTAATGTATCCAGTTTATTATTGATGGGCAGTGGCACAATAAACATACAAGTGCATGTGTCTTTATGGTAGAAAAATTTAATGCTTTTTGGGTATATAGCCAGTAATGAACTTGCTGGGTCAAATGGTATTTCTGGTTCTAGATCCTTGAGAAATTGTCACACTGTCTTCCAGAATGGTTTAACTAATTTACACTCCCACCAACAGTGTACAAGTATTCCTATTTCTCCACATCCTCTTCAGCATCTATTGTTTCCTGACTTTTTAATGATCACCATTCTAACAGACATGAGATGGTATCTCATTGTGATTTTCATTTGCATTTCTCTAATGACCAGTGATAATAATCTTTTTTTTCTTATGTATTTGTTGGCTGCATAAATGTTTTCTTTTGAAAAGTGTCTGTTCATATCCTGGGCCCCCTTCTTGATGGGGTTGCTTTTTCTTGTAAATTTAAGTTCTTTGTAGATTCTGGATATTAGCCCTTTGTTAGATGGATAGAGTGTAAAATTTTTCTCCCATTGTGTAGGTTGCCTGATCACTCTGATTATAGCTAGTATTTTTCTGTTCAGAATCTCTTTAGTTTTCTTAGATCCAATTTTTCAATTTTGACTTTTGTTGCCATTGCTTTTGGTGTCTAATAATAAAGTATTTGCCAATGCCTATGTCTTTAATGGTATTGCCTAGGTTTCCTTCTAGAGTTTTAATAATTTTAGATCTTACATTTAAGTCTTTAATCCATCTTGAGTTAATTTTTGTATAAAATGTAAGGAAGGGATCCAGTTTCAGTTTTCTGCAAATGGCGAGCTAGTTTCTGAACACCATTTGTAGAAAGGAAATTCTTTTCCCATTGCTATTTTTTGGTCTGGTTTGTCAAAGATTAGATGTTTGTAGATGTGTGGTGTTATTTCTGACTTCACTGTTCGGTTCCATTGGTCTATAAACACCTCTATGCAAATAAACTAGAAAATCTAGAAGAAATTGATAAATTCCTGGACACATACATTCCCCCAAGTCTAAACCAGGAAGAAGTTGAATCCCTGAATAGACCAACAACAAAATTGAGGCAGTCATTCTAAAATTGAGGCATTAATTAATAGCCTAGCAACAGGAAACAGTTAGGGACCAGATGGGTTCACAGCTGAATTCTACCGGAGATACAAAGA
>JAPYYA010000184.1:0-17733 GCA_028533165.1 Leontopithecus rosalia | reverse complement strand
CGTGCCTTTTACACCTGGGCTTCTTCCCCCGCTCTGTGGGCTATAAGGATCCGTCTGAAAATGCGGTGTTTGCTTACCCTCTGCGTCTTGACTGAGAGCTGCAGTGGTGAGTTGCTTCTACAGCGCCATCTTCCTCTCCCTCCTATATTTTTTATTACTGTGGAAAAACCTGGATATTGATAAGGAGTCTATTGAATCAATAGCTCACTTTGCATATTATGGCAATTTCACAATACTTATTCTTTCAATAGAAATAACATATTTTAAAATTTATTTTTGCCCTCTCTAATTTTTTTTTTTTCATTGATATAGTTTTCACTTAAAAGATTTATAAGTTCCTTGGTTAAATTTGATCTAAAATTGATTATTTTACTGCTATTGTAAATTAAATTTTTTTTCTTTATCAAATAGTTTGTTTTAGGTATATGGAACCATGACTTATATGTTAATTTATATTTTGCCAATTAACTGAGTATATTTATTAGTTTATACAGATTTTAATGTAGTGTTTTTGTTTTTTAATATATAAGATTACATGATCTACGAACAGCAACGTTTACTTATTGGTCTTCAATATCGATGTCTTTAAATTTTTCTTTTGACTATTTCTTCTTCCACATACTTTCAGTGCTGTGTTAAAATAGAAGCATTGACAATAAGAAGTTTGCATTGGTGTCTGTAAATTTGAATGAGCAAACAGCTCTCCAAGTTTTTATAAACTGATTTGGGAAAGTAAAAATCTATTTTTGTTGGGTCTGCCAAGTGATAGAATGCCCTCTGGGTTTGTAGTGAAGAGGGGTTGTAGCTTGGTCTTAATGCTGCTGGGTTTGCACACAGGTCCACCGTTAGCTGTCTTGTTATAAGGGTCTTGGATAGTTGTAATTCTCATTTAACTTTCGGACAGAGTGAATTTTCTTCAGGACTTTGCTCTGCAGGGCAGATTCAAGGGCAGGTTTCTGCAGTCAGGTCTTCATATGGTGGGCTTTATATCAATATGTGGATGAGCATGGCTTTTACTGAGTACAAAAGAGGTTTCTCCTGGGTCACTCTGAGTTTGTACATAGGCAGAACTGGTCATGAACTGAGTCATGGAACTGCTTCAGGGATTACAGTAAAAGTCATGGTCTGCAGGCCTGCTGGATGGCTATAAAATGGGGGACTTCATCCAGGCCTCTGGAAGAACAGGACCTCCTTCAGACTATGGCTGGGAAAAGTTAGGGATAGTTATAGATTAAGTTCAGAATTCTCAGTGGAATCAAGTTAGGTGGAACATTTTCTTATCTGTAGCCAAAAATGGTAGTCTAGTAGTTTGCCACCTGAATGAGTGCCTTCCTTCTAAAACAGATTTTACCTTCAATCTTGGGCCTTAGCAGAGTTTCACAACTCCCTTCCTGAATCTCAGAGCTCTCTTAAAAGCACTTATTTATGAGATGGGGTCTTGCTGCATTACCCAGGCAGGTCTTAATGTTTTTACCAGAAGCAATTCTCCAACTTTAATGTACCATGTAGCTGACATTTCAGGTGGGATCCATGATGCCTGCTTCTCTCATAAAGGCATTTTTTTCAGGAATGGCTGACAAATTTTCTTGCTGTCAGGAGATGAGCAAATAGGGAACCCTTTTTTTAAAAAAAATCTTATTAATGTCACTCTCCATATAAATTTTTAATTTCTATTTTTTACTTCAAATTTGTCTGTAATTCTAGATTCAGACATTTAGGGCAATATACTAAAATTTACATGTTGTACCTGAATTAGATATTATGCAGGCAGGCAAAAAGGAATTACAGAATTTTCAACCATGTTTGTCAGCCTATATCTAAATAAAAACATAATTTATTTCCCAAATATTTGTTTTATATATGAGGCTCTGTTAAATATATACATAATTTAGCAATGTAAGGCTATTATTTGCTTCTAAACTTGGATTACAGTAGTTTTAGTTTGTGAAAAATGCATATATTTAAAACATAAAAATTTACACTATTTTTTAAATTTATACACACACATATTTTCTATTTTTATTTTATATATATGTATTTTTTATTGCACTTTATGTTCTGGGGTACATGTGCAGAACATGCAGGATTGTCGCATAGGTATATACATGGCAATGTAGTTTGCTGCCTCTATCCCTCTATCACCTACATCTGGCATTTCTCCCCATGTTATTCCTCCCCAACCTCCCTACCCCCTGCTGTCCCTCCCTTCTTCTGCACCAACAGACCCCAGTGTGTGTTGCTCGTCTCCCTGTGTCCATGTGTTCTCATAGTTCCACACTTGCTTATGAGTGAGAACATGCGGTGTTTGACTTTCTGTTCTTGTGTCAGTTTGCTGAGAATGATGGTTTCCAGGTTCATCCATGTCCCTGCAAAGGACACAAACTAATCATTTTCTGTGGGTGTATAGTATTCCATGGTGTATATGTGCCACATTTTTTTTTCCAAAAAAGAAACACAAGAAAAAACAGAGAGAGACATAAAATGTGAGGAGAAGTCATACCATTAAGAGTACTATCAAAGTAAGTCTGTGGTTTAAATTCTGTTGTCATTGGTTTGAGAATCCAATGTGCCATATTTTCTTTGTCCAGTCTATCATCGAGGGACATTTGGGTTGGTTCTAGGTCTTTGTTATTGTAAACAGTGCCGTGATGAACATGTGTGTGCACGTCTTTATAATAGAATGATTTATAGTCCTTTGGATATATACCCAGTAATGGGATTGCTGGGTCAAATGGAATTTCTATTTCTAGGTCCTTGAGGAATCACCACACTGTTTTCCATAATAGTTAAACTAATTTACACTTCCACCAGCAGTGTAAAAGTGTTCCTATTTCTCCACATCCTCTCCAGTATCTGTTGTCTCCAGATTTTTTAATGATCGCCATTCTAACTGGCATGAGAGGGTATCTCAATGTGGTTTTGATTTGCATTTCTTTAATGACTGGTGATGCTGAGCATTTTTTTGTATGTTTGTTGGCCTCATCTATGTCTTCTTTTGTAAAGTGTCTGTTCATATCTTTTGCCTACTTTTGAATGGGCTTATTTGCTTCTTTCTTGTAAATCTGTTTTAGTTCTTTGTAGATTCTGGAAATCAGCCCTTTGTCAGATGGGTAAACTGCACAATTTTTTTTCCATTCTGTTGGTTGGTGATTCACTCTAATCACTGTTTCTTTTGCCGTGCAGAAGCTGTGGAGTTTCATTAGGTCCCATTTGTCTATTTTAGCTTTTGTTGTCAATGCTTTTGGTGTTTTGGTCATGAAGTCCTTGCTTACTCCTATGTCCTGAAAGGTTTTGCCTAGATTTTCTTCTAGGGTTTTTATGGTATTAGGTCTTATGTTTAAGTCTTTAATCCATCTGGAGTTAATTTTAGTGTAAGGTGTCAGGAAGGGGTCCAGTTTCTGCTTTCTTCACATGGCTAGCCAGTTTTCCCAACACCATTTATTAAACAGGGAATCCTTTCCCCATGGCTTGTTTTTGTCAGGCTTTTCAAACATCAGATGGTTGTAGATATGTTGTGTTGCCTCTGAGGCCTCTGTTCTGTTCCATTGGTCTATATCTGTGTTTTGGTACCAGTACCATGCTGTTTTGATTACTGTAGCCTTGTAGTTTAGTTTGAAGTCTGGTAGTGTGATGCCTCCCGCTATGTTCTTTTTGCTTAGAATTGACTTGGCTATGTGGGCTCTCTTTTGGTTCCATATGAAGTTTAAGGTGGTTTTTTCCAGTTCTGTGAAGAAGGTCATTGGTAGCTTGATGGGGATAGCATTGAATCTATAAATTACTTTGGGCAGTATGGCCATTTTTATGATATTGATTCTTCCTAGCCATGAGCATGGAATGTTTCTCCATCTGTTTGTGTCCTCTCTTATTTCATTGAGCAATGGTTTGTAATTCTCCTTGAAGAGGTCCTTTATGTTTCTTGTTACTTGTATTCCTAGGTATTCTATTCTCTTTGTAGCAATTGTGAATGGAAGTTCGTTCTTGATTTGGCTCTCTTTAAGTCTGTTATTGGTGTATAGGAATGCTTGTGATTTTTGCACATTGATTTTGTATTGTGAGACTTTGCTGAAGTTGCTTTTCAGTTTCAGGAGATTTTGGGCTGAGACGATGGGGTCTTCTAGATATACTATCATGTCGTCTGCAAATAGAGACAATTTGGCTTCCTTTTTTCCTAACTGAATACCCTTTATTTCTTTTCCTTGCCTGATTGCTGTAGCTAGAACTTTCAGTAGTATATTGAATAGGAGTGGTAAGAGAGGACATCCTTGTCTAGTGCCAGATTTCAAAGGAAATGCTTCCAGTTTTTGCCCATTCAGTATGATATTGGCTGTTGGTTTGTCATAAATAGCTTTTATTATTTTGAAATACGTTCTGTCAATACCGAGTTTATTGAGGGTTTTTAGCATAAAGGGCTGTTGAATTTTGTCAAAGGCCTAGTCTGCATCAATTGAGATAATCATGTGGTTTTTGTTTTTGGTTCTGTTTATGTGGTGAATTATGTTTATGGACTTGCGTATGTTGAACCATCCTTGCATCCCCTGATGAATCCTACTTGGTCATGGTGGATAAACTTTTTGATATGCTGTTGCAATTGGCTTGCCAGTATTTTATTGAAGATTTTTGCATCTATGTGCATCATGGATATTGGCCTGAACGTTTCTTTTCTTGTTGAGTCTCTGCTGGGTTTTGGTATCAGGATGATGTTGGTCTCATAAAATGATTTGGGAAGGACTCCCTGTTTTTGGATTATTTGGAATAGTTTCATAAGGAATGGTACCAGTTCCTCTTTTTGTGTCTGGTAGATTTCGGCTGTGAACCCATCTGGACCTGGGCTTTTTGTGTGTGGTAGGCTCTCAGTTGCTGCCTCAACTTCAGATCTTGTTATTGGTCTATTCAGGGTTTCGACTTCTTCCTGGTTTAGGTTTGGGAGGATGCGAGTGTTCAGGAATTTATTTATTCCAGGATTACTAGTTTATGTACATAGAGTTGTTTGTAATATTCTCTGATAATGGTTTGAATTTCTGTGGGATCTGTGGTGATTTCCCCTTTATCTTTTTTTATTCCATCTATTTGGTTATTCTCTCTCTCTCTTTTTTTTTATTAATCTGGTAGTGGTCTATTTTGTTGATCTTCTCGAAAAACCAGCTCCTGGATTTTTTGATTTTTTGAAGGGTTTTTCCTGTCTCTGTCTTCTTCAGTTCTGCTCTGATCTTAGTTATTTCTTGTCTTCTGCTAGGTTTTGAGTTTTTTTGATCTTGCTCCTCTAGCTCTTTAAATTTTGACGATAGGGTGTCAATTTTGGATCTCTCCACTCTTCTCATGTGTGCACTTGTTGCTATATATTTTTCTCTAGAGACTGCTTTAAATGTGTCCCAGAGATTCTGGTATGTTGTGTCTTAGTTCTCATTGGTTTCGAAGAACTTCTTTATTTCTGCCTACATTTCATTGTTTATCTAGTCAACATTCAAGAGCCAGTTGTTAAGTCTCCATGAAGCTGCGTGGTTCTGAGTTAGTTTCTGAATTCTGAGTTCTAACTTGATTGTACTATGGTCCGAGAGACTGTTTGTTATGATTTCAGTTGTTTTGCATTTGCTGATGTGTGATTTACTTCCAATTATGTGGTCAATTTTAGAGTAGGTGTGATGTGGTGCTGAGAAGAATGTATATTCTGTGGATTTGGGGTGGAGAGTTCTGTAAATGTCTATCAGGTTTGCTTGTTCCAGGTCTGAGTTCAAGTCCTAGATATTCTTGTTAATTTTCTGTCTGGTTGATCTGTCTAATATTGACAGTGGAGTGTTAAAGTCTCTCACTATTATTGTGTGGGAGTCTGAGTCTCTTTGTAAGTCATTAAGAACTTGCCTTATATATATGGGTGCTCCTGTATTGGGTCCATAGATATTTAGGATCGTTAGCTCTTCCTGTTGCATCGATCCTTTTACCATTATGTAATGTCCTTTTTGGTCTCTTTTGATCTTTGTTGCTTTAAAGTCTACTTTATCAGAAACAAGAATTGTAACTCCTGCTTTTTTTTTTTGCTCTCCATTTGCTTGGTAAGTCTTCCTCCATCCCTTTATTTTGAGCCTTTGTGTATCCTTGCATGTGAGATGGGTTTCCTGGATACAGAACACTGATGCATTTTGGCTTTTTATCCAAGTTGCCAGTTTGTGTATTTTGATCGGTGCATTTAGCCCATTTACATTTAGGGTTAATATTGTTATATGTGAATTTGATACTGCCATTTTGATGCTAGCAGGCTGTTTTACCCATTAGTTGATGCAGATTCTTCATTTTGTTGATACTCTTTAGCATTTGGTATGTTTTTGGAATGGCTGGTACTGGTTGTTTCTTTCTATGTGTAGTGTCTCTTTCAGGAGCTCTTGTTAAGTGGGCCTGGTGGTGGCGAAATCTCTGAGTACTTGCTTGTTTTCAAAGGATTTTATTTTTCTTCACTTATGAAGCTTAGTTTGGCTGGATATGAAATTCTGGGTTGAAAGTTCTTTTCTTTAAGAATGTTGAATATTGGTCCCCACTCTCTTCTGGCTTGTAGGGTTTCTACCAGGAGATCTGCTGTGAGTCTGATGGGCTTCCCTTTGTGGTTAACCCGACCTGTCTCTCTGGTTGCCCTTAGCATTTTCTCCTTCATTTCAACCCTGGTAAATCTAATGATTATGTGCCTTGGGTTTGCTCTTCTTGAGGATTATCATTGTGGTGTCCTCTGTATTTCCTGGACTTGAATATTGGCCTTCCTTACTAGGTTGGGAAAGTTTTTCTGGATAATATTTTGAAGAGTATTTTCCAGCTTGGATTCATTCTGTTTGTCACATTCAGGTGCACCTATTAAACGTAGATTAGGTCTCTTCACATAGTCCCACATTTCTTGGAGACTTTGTTCATTCCTTTTTGCACTTTTTTCTCTAATCTTGGCATCTCCTTTTATTTCATTGAGTTGATCTTCGACCTGTGATATCCTTTCTTCTGCTTGGTCAATTCAGCTATTGAAACTTGTGCATACTTCATGAAGTTCTCGTGTTGTATTTTTCAGCTCCATCAATTCATTGATATTCTTCTCTAAGTTGTCCTTTCTTGTGTTCATTTCCTCAAATCTTTTTTCAAGGTTCTTAGTTTCTTTGCATTGAGTTAGAACATGTTCTTTTAACTCACAGAAATTTCTCATTACCCACCTTCTGAATTCTGATTCCGTCATTTCATCACACTCATTCTCCATCCAGCTTTGTTCCCTTGCTGGTGAGGAGTTGTGATCCCTTGTAGGAGGAGAGCTGTTCTGGTTTTGGGTGTTTTCCTCCTTTTTGTGCTGGTTTCTTCCCATCTTTGTGGATTTATCCACCTGTCGTCTGTGTAGTTGCTGATTTTTAGATTGGTTCTCTGAGTGGATGTCCAGGTTGTTGATGATGAAGTTATTTCTGTTTCTTAGTTTTTTTTCTAACAGTCTGGCCCCTCTGCTGTATGACTGCTGAGGTCCCCTTGGGGCCCTGCTTGCCTGGGGATCACCTGCAGCAGCTGCAGAACAATAAGGGATGCTACCAGTTTCTTCTTCTGCTATCTTTGTCCCAGAATGATGCCTGTGAAATATCGGTTTGATCAGTCTTTTGTGAGGAGACTCTTTGGAATAACGGGGGTCAGGGAGCTGCTTGAGGAGACAGTCTGTTTTTTATAGGAGCTCGTGTTGAGCTGTTAGCTCCATTGTTCATTCAGAGCTGCTAGACAGATACGTTTAAGTCTGCTGCAGCAGAACTCGTAAACCACCTTCTTTTCCCCAGGTTCTCTGTCCCTGGGAGTTAGGGCTGTATTTATGATTATCCACTGTGCTGCTGCGGTTTTTTTTTTAAATTATTATTTTTACTTCAGGGCTGCCCTGCCCAGCAAGGAGGCAGCATAGTCTCTTTCTGCCAGCGGAGGCTTTGCTGAGCTGCTGTGAGTTCTGCCCTGCTGCCGGCTCTGCCCTGCTACCGTGTGAGCTTCTCTGCAGTCCTGTTTATGTGGTGTGGTTAGAACTGCCTCGTGATGGTGGCCCACCTCTGTAATGGCGGCCTCCCTCTGTTATGGTGGGTTGCCTCAGCAACGGCAGGCTGCCTCAGCAATGGCGGACAACCTCCTTAGGGGTGGAGTGCCTTGTTAATGGCAGACACCCCTCCCCCACTGAGCTGCACCATCCTGGGTTCAGCTGTGCTTGCCGTGAAACTCAACACCAAGCATTTCCAATTGCTGTTTTGTTTGTTTTTGTGGGGGTGGGACCTGCTGAGCCTCATCACCTGGCTTCCTGCCTCAGAGCCTCTTCTTTTTTTTAAGTTGAACTGTTAACTCTCTCCCAGGTGTTCCATTCGCCTGCTGAAAGGGCGCCAGGATCTGTGTGATTTCCCACTGCAACGGCTGAAACAACGGCGCTGCCCAGGAAACTCCTGGCCTGTCTCCTTGTTTCTGTGTGCCAGGATCTGTGCAGTGACCAGCTGGTGCAGCCCAGTAATCTCCTGGCTTGTCTCCTTGTTTCAGACCCATTTAATCAGGTGAATGGGTGAACCTGCCTTCCTGCAATGCCAATTGCCAGCTTAAAAGGGCAACCAGACCAGTGTATTTTGTACGGAGAGCTTGCCGCGCTGCTGTGCCGGCAAAACAGCCGTGCCAGCCAAAACAGCTGCGCTGGTGACCTGTAGGGCTTCTCCGCCTGGGAATCTTTTGGTCTGTGGGCAATAAATATTTATCTGGAAATGTGGCATCCACTCACCCTGTGCACTTTCTCTGGGAGTTATCCTGAGTTCTAATTTGATTGCATTGTGGTCTGAGAGACTGTTTCTTATGATTTCTATTCTTTTGCATTTGTTGAGGCTTAATTTACTTCCAATTATGTGATTAGTTTTAGAGTAGGTGTCATGTGGTGCTGAGAAGAATGTATATTCTATGGATTTGGGGTGGAGAGGTCTGTAGATGTCTATTAGGTTTGCTTGGTTCAGATCTGAGTTCAAGTCCTGGATATCCTTGTAATTTTCTGTCTCATTAATCTGTCTAATATTGACAGTGGAGTGTTAAAGTCTCCCACTATTATTGTATGGGAGTCTAAGTCTCTCTGTGGATCATTTAGAACTTTCTTTATGTATTTGGGTGCTCCTGTATTGGGTGCATGTGTATTTAGGATCATTATCTCTTCTTGTTGCATCGATCTTTTTACCAATATGTAATGCCCTTCTTTGTCTTTTTTGATCTTTGCTGGTTTAAAGTCTATTTTTTCAGAGACTAGGATTGAAACTCCTTTTTTTTGCTCTCCATTTGCTTGGTAGATCTTCCTTCATCCCTTTATTTTGAGCCTATGTGTGTCCTTGCATGTGAGATGGGTCCTGAGGACAGCACACTGATGGGTTTTGACTTTTTATCCAATTTGCCAGTCTGTGTCTTTTGATTGTGACATATAGCCCATTTACATTTAAGGTTAGTATTGTTATGTGTGAATTTGATTTTGCCATTTTATGCTAGCTGGTTCTTTTGATCGTTAGTTGACCCAGTTTCTTCATTGTGTCAATGCTCTTTACCATTTGGTACATTTCTGGAGTGGCTGGTACTGGTTGTTCCTTTCTATGTTTAGTGCTTCCTTCAGGTGCTCCTGTAAGGCAGGCCTAGTGGTGATGAAATCGCTCAGCAATTGCTTGTTTGTAAAGGATTTTATTTTTCCTTCCCTTATGAAGCTTATGAAGTTTGGCTGTATATGAAATTCTAGGTTGAAAATTTTTTTCTTTAAGGATGTTGAATATTGGCCCTCACTGTCTTCTGGCTTGGAGGGTTTCTGCCAAGAGATCTTCTGTGAGTCTGATGGGCTTCTCTTTGTGGGTAACCCAACCTTTCTCTCTTGTTGCCCTTAGCATTTTTTCCTTCATTTCAACCCTGGTGAATCAGATGATTATGTGCCTTGGGGTTGCTCTTCTTGAAGAATATCTGTGGTATTCTCTGTATTTCCTGGACTTGAATATTGGCCTGCCTTGCTAGACTGGGGAAGTTCTCCTGGATAATATCCTGAAGAGTGTTTTCCGGCTTGGATTCATTCTCTCCATCACATTCAGATACACCTATCAAACGTAGATTAGGTCTTTTGATGTAATCCCATATTTTTTAGACTTTGTTCATTTCTTTTCACTCTTTTTTCCTCTAATCTTGCCTTCTCATTTTATTTCATTGATTTGATTTTCAATCTCTGATATTTTTTCTTCTGCTTGATTGATTCAGCCATGAAACTTGTATATACTTTGCAAAGTTCTTATACTGTATTTTTCAGTTCCATCAAGTTATTTATATTCTTCTCTAAGCTGTTTGTTCTCATTAGCATTTTGTCAAACCTTTTTTCAACGTTCATAGTTTCTTTGCATTGGGTTAGAACTTGTTCTTTTAGCTCAGAGAAGTTTGTTGTTACCCACCTTCTGAAGCCTGTTTCTGTCATTCATTAGACTAGTTTTTCATCCAGCTTTCTTCCCTTGCTGATGAGGGGTTGTGATCCCTTGGAGGAGGAGAGGTGTTCTGGTTTTGGGTGTTTTCATCCTTTCTGCACTGGTTTCTTCCCGTCTTTGTTGATTTGTCTGCCTGTGGTCCCTGTAGTTGATGACTTTCAGATGGGGTCTTTGAGTGGATGTCCTTTTTGTCGATGGTGAAATTATTTCTTTCTGTGTTTTAGTTTTCCTTCTAACAGGCCCCTCTGCTGTAGGACTGCTGGAGGTTGTCTCCAGGCTCTGCTTTCCTGGGGATCACCTGCAGCAGCTGCAGAACAGTGAGGGTTGCTGCCAGTTTCATCTTCTGTTATCTTTGTCCCAGAAGGATACCTGCCAGATGTCAGTGTGAGCTCTCTTTTATGAGGTATCTATTTGAATATATAGGGGTCAGGTAGCTGCTTGAGGAGACAGTCTGTCCCTTATAGGAGCTCAAATGCTGAGCTGGGAGCTTCATTGTTCCATTCAGAGCTGCAGGGCAGGTGAGTTTACGTCTGCTGCAGCAGAACTCATAATCACTTTTTTCCCAGGTCCTCTGTCCTGCGAAGGTGGGGCTTTATTTATAAGTTCCTAATGTGCTCCTGCCTTTTTTCAGAGTTGCCTAGCCTATCAAGGAGGTAGCCTAGTCACAGTCTGCCAGCAGAGGTGTTGCTGAGCTGTTGTGGGCTCTGCCCAGCTGCTGTGTGAACTTCCTTGTGGTTTTGTTTATAGAGGTATAGTTAGAACTGCCTCGGTAATGGTGGTCTGCCTCAGTAATGGCAGACTGCCTTGGTAATGACAGATTTACATGGTAGTGGTGGACTGCCTCAGTGATGGTGGACGCCCTTCCCCCCACAGAGCTGGACTGTCCCTGGTCCAGCTGCTCTTACTGTAAAACTCTCAATGCAGAGTATTTCAGATTTCTGGTCTTTGTGGGGGTGGGACCTGGTGAGCCAGATCACCTAGCTCCCTGTTTTGGCCCCCTTTTTTTCAGTTGGACAGGTAGTTCTGTCTCCCAGGCATTCCAGGTGCCAGTTGAAATTGTCACCCAGATTTGTGTGAGTTTTTGTGTAGAGATCCTCTGCGCCGGCTGAAACAGCCATGCTTGAAACTCATGGTACTTTTCAGCCTGGGAATATCCTGGTCTGTGGGTAGTAATAACTGATTTGAAAATGTGGTGATCACTCACCCTCTGTTTTGTTCTAGCTGGGAACTGCACTCCAGGGCTGTTCCTATTTGACCATCTTGGATCCACCCCCTGACCCCCCCACTATTTTCTTTTAAATGCTTATCTAGTAAAAGGTTCTCCCTAGCATCTCCTATTTATGATTCTACTGCATTTTCTTTGAAATTTTATTGCCATACAATAGATACTAGTAATTTAAAATTCCTGCCATCCCTGAATGCAGTTAATGTCAAACATTGCTGTTAAACTAAACAAATTATTTGTTAAGATAAATTAATGTTGCCAACTAGATTTTGTGAGTAAACATTCCTTTCATTATTGTCTTGAAGTTCTATATTAGTGTGTCTTTTTAGTGTAAGCTTCTTAATATCAGTTTATTGTGTTTGTGGTTTTACTTATGTATTAGAATTTTAGACAATTTGCAATTCTGTTTGTATACTTTAAGTGAATGTTGGGTTTAATTAAAAGATAAATGAGCCATATGTCTGTCACAATCAGATTATAATATGTATATGTTTATATCTACACATATGACCCCAATATTAATTATAGCTTATCTTGTATATATTCTTTCTTAGCTCATTTTCTTTTTTTCCTTCTTGTTTCTTTTGAGGTGGAGTGTTGCTCTTGTTGCCGAGGCTGGAGTGCCATGCACAATCTCAGCTCACTTTGGTCTTCTGAAATTTATTTGTTGTTGTTGTTATATTTATTGTTTTTGTTTGGAGACATGATCTTACTCTATCACCCAGCCAGAGTGTACTGGGCTGATTTTGGCTAACTGTAGCCTCGACCTCAAGTGATCCTACCACCTTAGTGTCTCAAGTAGCTGGGACTATTCTTTGATTAGTTTTAGGGATAGTGTCTCACTATGTTGCCCAAGCTGGCCTCAAACTTTTAACTCCAAGTGAATCTTTCACCTTGGTTTCTCTAAGTGTTGGGATTAGAGGTATGAGCTACACCACCCATCTGGCATTTCTATATTTAATAAGATTTACTATGTGTCCTAACACAGTACACCAAGTGTAAAGAATACTGTTCTGTATTCTCTTGGTTTTTTGACTGTAATGTTTTGTATGTCAGTTAAACCTTGTTAGTTTATAATATGGTTTTCATGTTTGTGCTCTCCAAATCTTATGCTATAATGTAATCCTTAATGTTGGATGTGGGATCTAATGAGAGATGTTTGGGTCATGGGGGCAAAGTCCTCATAAATAGCTTGGCACTGTCTTCTTGGTAATCAAAATATTTACACTCCATTAATTCAAATGAAAGCTGGTTTATTAGAAGAACCTGTCTTCTTCACCTCGTATTTGCTCTGTCTCTTATGTGATATGTACAGTTACTCTTCACTCTCAACCATGATTGTAAGCTTGCTGACACTCTCACCAGAACCAGATGCTGATACACACTTTTGGTATAGTCTGCTGAATTGTGAGCCAAATACACTTGATTTCTTTATAAATTATCCACTCTCAGGTTTTCCTCTATATGCAAAATAATTAATACAGTCTGTAATATCTAGGTTTTCTGTTTTCTTATTTTTTTCTTTCTTTTTTTTTTTAAAGACAGGGTTTCACCCTATTGGTCAGGCTGGTCTTGAACGCCTGACCTCAGGTGATCCGCCCGCCTTGACCTCCAAAGTGCTTGGATTACAGGCGTGAGCCACCACGCCCGGCCTTCTTATTGATTTTTTTGTCTAAATTTTGTTTATTGTTGAAAATGGTGTCTTGATGGCTAAAATTATTGTGTTGCTATGTATTTCTTGCTTTACTTTTGTCAATATTTGCTTTATATATTTTGGAACCCTGATGTTATATGGATAGATATAGATAGGTAGGTAGGTAGATATAATAGTTATAGATCTGTGGTAAATCAACTCATTTTACCAGTATATATAATATCAGTGTTTGTCTCACATTATTACTTGACTTAAAGTATATTATGTCTAGTATCCTATTTTCATAAATAGGATACTATTTATGCAGCTACTATTTTCATAAAATACAGTTTTTTTCTCAGTCTGTGGTTTTTGGCCTATTGGACTCAGTGCTTAAGTGAGTCTCTTGTAGAAAGCAAATTGTTTGCTTTTTTCTTAAGCCACTAAATAATTTTATTATTTTTAAAAATAATTTTATTTATTTATTTGTTTATTCATTTATTTTTGAGATAGGTCCCACTCTGTCAACCAAGCTGGTTTGCAGTGTTGTGATTATGGCTCACTGCAGCCTCAACCTCCCAAACTTAGAAGATTCTTTCATTTCAGCCTTTCAGGTAGCTGGGTTATGAGTATATAGCATCACACCTGTAATCTTCTGAGACCCAGTAATTAGCCCACCTTAACATCCCAAAGTCCTGAGATTACGTTTCTTTTTCTTTTGTTCTTTATTTCCTTCTCTTTTTTTTGAGACTAAGTTTTGCTCCTGTCACCAAGGCTGGAGTGCAATGTTGCGATCTTGGCTCACTGCAGCATCCACCGCCTAGGTTCAAGTGATTCTCCTGCCTCAGTCTCTCAAGTAGCTGGGATTACCAGCACCCACAGGCACCCACAAGCATGCCCAGCTAATTTTTGTATTTTTAATAGAGTAGGGGTTTCACCATGTTGGCCAGGCCAGTCTTGAACTCCTGACCTCTGGTTGTCTGCCCTCCTCGGCCTCTCAAAGTGCTGGGATTACAGGTGTGAGCCACTGCACCCATCCTACATTTCTTTTTATTAAGGAGTTTAATTAATTTATATTTAAAATTATTTCTTAAAAATAAAACTATGGGCACCAGGAGGAGCCGTGCCCTGCCGGTGCTGCTGTCGCTGCTGCTCTCGCTGCCATCAGTCAGGGTGTGCCCACTTCTTCAGGGCCAGTCCCTCGGACCCATTACTGCTTCTAGACTCTACTGCAGTCTGGGATCTTGCTGGGAAAATGTCTGATGAATTTTGTTGGCAGATGCACTACCTGAACCCTCCCCTGCCAAAACTTCTGCTGTGAGCAATACAAAACCTGGCCAACATCTTCAAGGATGGCCAGGCTCCAATTCTTGGAATAATCCCAGTGCTCCACCTTCTGTGCCATCTGGACTCCCACCATGTGCAACACCCTGTACTGTGCCTTTTGGACCAGCACCAATGGGAATGTACCCCTCCGTGCCTCCCACTGAACCAACTCCAGGACCCCAAGCACCCTTTCCTCCTTCCGGACCATCACGCCCCCCCACCTGGTGGTCCTTATCCAGTCCCAACTATGCCAGGCCCTGGCCCCACAGGGCCACATCCTACACCAAATATGCCTTTTCCGGAGCTACCTAGACCATATGGTGCACCCACACATCCAGCTGCAGCTGGTCCTTTAGGTCCATGGGGATCCATGTCTTCTCGACCTTGGGCACCAGAAATGGGAGGGCAGTATCCTACCCCTAATATGCCATATCCATCTCTAGGACCATATCTGGCTCTTCCTCCTCCCCAGGCCCCTGGGGCAGCACCACCTGTTCTATGGAACACGTCCATCAGGAGCCTGGCAACCACCAGCTCCATATCCTGCCCCTACAGGATCTGACCCTACACCAGGACTCTATCCTACTTCCAATAATCCTATCCAAGTGCCTTCAGGAACTTCTGGTGCTCCACCGATGCCTGGTAGACCCCATTCTTACCATTAAGTTAACAATGGATGAAGAGATGATGCTTTGTTTTTTGAAGTACATCTATATGCAGATGAATACACATATAGAAATTGCTGGTTTCACTATTAGAGGGCATTCATGGAAGAACACTCTTGCACCTCTCAGAGAATATAACTGCCTCTTGTACTTGGATGTGTAGTGCATTATATGTATACAATCAGATAAAAAAGCAAAGAAGTAAATCATTCGGATGTGTTTCATGGAAAGTTAAAGTGATTAAGTATACTGAATAGCTCTTTGACAGAATTTGTTTAAACTATGAAACTGCGCACTTAAAAATCTAAGATGATGTGGAGTATTGTTAGAGTCTGCAACTCATTGACAATTTATTTTGAGAATTTTTCTATAATCACTTTCCCCTCCTAAATAAATAGACTTTGAGAATAACCCCTCATATCTAAAATGATGCATCTCAACATTTTGAGCTGCTGTGTTGGATAAATAAATCTGGTCCTCCTGAGGTTATATTTTGGATATACATTTTTAAACTGTCAGTAATTATTGTCAGATGTTGAGTTCAGTAACCAGCCAATGTTCAGTTTTATCCTTGAGCTTTTAATAAAAACTTCCTGGTTTGTTTTTAGTTATATGAGTCATACAGAACTGAAGTCTCCTCTTTATGGAAACGTTTTTCTTTTTAATACAGGCCAACATGTATGTAAATTAAATTTTTAGATAATTGATTATCTCTTTGTATTACTTAAGATTTGATTATGAGATACGCATATTGCTTTGGGAAAAGCTTAAGGAAAGAAATAATTTTCTCCTTTGTTTTGAACTTCAAACTAGATAAACCCTAGGTATTGCTTAATTGGAACAAGTAGTTTTCATTGCCACAAAAACCTGAGGCAGCTCAGCCACCCTACTTCACTTGCCCTTGGTTATTTAGAAAGAGCACATTTCTTGATTCCTCCTCCATGTGGTAAACTGGCACACTCTAGAGGTCTAAAACATAAAACAGTTGTGTTTAGAGAACCTTAAGTCATGCAGATATGACTGTTCTCTTTGTACAAGTGTGAATCGAAGTAATGTATCTTTCAGAGTCTGGTTAAGCTATGTCATTGTCTCCTGCATAGTTTCCTGAGTCTTTTTGTAAAGTGCTTATGGCTAACGGTTCAGTTCTGTATTTGTTAACGGGTAAATAAGAGGAGTTGAGTGCCATCTTTGAAAAAATTACCCTCTAGCTCCAACACTGAAAGTAATAACAAATTACAGATCTCTGCAACTGAGTTTAAAGCAGTGTGACTGTATTGTTTCAATATTAAGTATTGTTTATAACAGCCCTAGTAGTTTTTTGGCACCTTATTTTTAAATCAGATTCTTAGATTTGGGGTAGAACTGACCTTGTTATTTATTAGATAACATTTTGAATGCATCCATTGGATTTCTAAAATGTATTGTTAATTTTCTCAGACAAACAGGACTTATGCTGGAGCTCTGTTTTTGCTTAGAAATAAAATATTTCATTTATTTCTGCTCTAATTAAAATGTAAAAAAAACTAGTAAATAAGTAATTAAGTTACTAAGTAACTAGTAACTAAGTTACTAGTTTATTGTTTTATGTGTTCCTGGGTGGTATTTTTTTTCTTATGTACTGTTTTATTTTCTTAAATTTTAATTGTGTAGTGATGTGCTTCAATTATTTTTTTAATTTTGTTTTGCATAGTTTCTATAAATATTATCTTCATAATCATCTTCTGTATTAGTCTGTTTTCATACTGCTGATAAATCCATACCTGAGACTGGGCAATTTACAAAAGAAATAGGTTTATTGGACTTACAGTTTCTTTTTTCTTAAATTTTTTTTAATTGCATTTTAGGTTTTGGGTTACATGTGCAGAACATGCAAGATAGTTGCATAGGTACACACGGGGCAGTGTGTTGCTGCCTTCCTACCCTTCACGCACATTTGGCATTTCTTCCCATGCTATCCCTCCCCAGCTCCCCCCGCCACTGTCCCTCCCCTACTCCCCCCAATAGACCCCAGTGTGTACTGCTCCCTTCCCTGTGTCCATGTGTTCTCATTGTTCATCACCCACCTATGAGTGAGAATATGTGGTATTTCATTTTCTGTTCTTGTGTCAGTTTGCTGAGAATGATGTTCTCCAGATTCATCCATGTTCCTACAAAGGACATGAACTCATCATTTTTGATTGCTGCATAGTATTCCATGGTGTATGTGTGCCACATTTTCCCAGTCCAGTCTATCATAGATGGGCATTTGGGTTGGTTCCAGGTCTTTGCTATTGTAAACAGTGCTGAAATGAACATTCGTGTGCATGTGTCCTTATAGTAGAATGATTTATAGTCCTTTGGATATATACCCAGTAATGGGATTGCTGGGTCAAATGGAATTTCTATTTCTAGGTCCTTGAGGAATCGCCACACTGTTTCCACAATGGTTGAACCAGTTTACAT